>OZ020278.1:3995844-4231562 GCA_963971205.1 Aethes cnicana | reverse complement strand
AGGTGTTGTGCTTCGGCTTCCAGGCCTTTCCATTTCACGTAGTATTCCACCGTGCCCTGGAACGAGAGAACGGGCGGTTAGGTCTAGCTCGTGACGCGTTTATGCCGCGACTGGCGCCGTCTAGGGGTGGAAAGACTGGAAAGTGAATGTTCAACGATCCGTAAGACCTAATGTGATATTCATTTGCAAACGTTACAACAGACTTTCGTCCGTGTGCCTTAGGTTGGTAATGCATTGCAGGCAATTATAATTTTGTGGCTTAAAAAAGTGGCGATTGTACCTACACTATACGATAAGGTATTGCGGGAATTGCAGGCTACCTACAGGAACGTTAATGACTTACTTGCCTACTCGCGTGAAAGAGCAAGGGTTCAGTAATTTATTCTGATACTCATTAAAGTACCTACTTGCATAGCACGTCAGGCATTTAATACAGATTTACAATCATGACTTTTACTAGACACCCTATCCTATGGTATATCCTTTTTAACAGGAAGTTCGTTAGCGCCGTTATTATTATTTTTTTATTGGGCTTACCAAGTTTCAGTTGATAATAATTTGGAATAATTTCTGAATTTCTGTGCAAGACCCTAAAAAATGTAATTGCCAAAAGACAGCCAAGTGTTCGCACCTGCCGGGCCAGCTGGCAGCTATCTCCCCCGGGAATCGAACCGAAAACGGCCCTTATTGCCGTCGCCACTCGGTTATTGAATACTCATACCCAAACATGCACTACGTAAACCTGTTCGGTGTCATGCAATTATTGTGATATATTAATAATGCAGGCGTTGAATTATTATGCTTAAAAATAACAGTTAAATTGGGAGATAAATTTCACTATAAATTGTTTAGGAATATCCGATTCTTAAATAAACCTATATTCTAACTGTCTTTTTATCTCTTCTCTGCTCTCTAACAATAACATGAAAACAAAAGCCTTCTGGCGCAGTCGGGTAAAAATAATACCTAACAATTCGAACATTGGTCCAATATGTTTGCAACACTGCATCATACGTCAAAGAATGCATGGTAGATTTAGTAGAAAACGAGGACCGAATTTTAAGTCGATTTTTAGACATTAATTCGAGTGATATAATATGTCGTCAATTCGATTATGTTTTAAATTCGATCAGTAGTTCATTTAGAAGTGTGTAAATTGTAAAGATAACTACTACAGCCTATTTGCGTCCCATTGCTGGGCATGGGCACAGGCCTCCCCTCATCACGAGAGGGTTTGGGCTATAGACTCCACGCGGGCCCAGAGTGGATTGGGAACTTCACATACATCTTTGAATTACTTTGCAGATGCGTGCAGGTTTCCTCACGATGTTTTCCTTCACCGAAAAGCTCATGGTAAATTCAAATTGAGCAATTTTACGAAGAAATTCCTTTCCAAATGCGTCGACTGCGTTCAACAATCAACATCGAACTCCACGCGATGCGGACCGAAAATAAAACCCGGTTTTATTAACGCACCTTTCTCTTAATTCTATTACACAACACATACGAAAAAGAACTCTACCGTTATATACATAAGATGCACATTCTATTGGTCGTTATATACATAGGCCGTTTCGGAACTGGGCGGGATCTCGGGACCCTCGCCTCTTATTGGTTTTAGTGATGAAGGGAGAGTCGGAGCGCGGTGCGCTCGCTGTGACTTTGGCACGGCGTGCGGTTTAATTTTCAATTTGATTTGTTTTGCATTTTTTTTTAATAATTGTAGTGTAATGTTTATGGACAAGTTGAATTATAGATTACTCTTACTACACGACAAGCCGTCTCCGGCGGTATAACCTGCATAAGTCCCATTATTCCCGGTTTTCGGGAAATCGTCTTTATAAAGTGCTCTCCAACACTGAACCTAAGAAACCTAAGTGTATGCCAAAATTCAGCTTCAAGTACCAGTAGATTCGTTATTCGTGATGATTGATTAATCATCAGTCAGTTTCCTGTTTAATATCTACGAGTTTCATGCTGATATAATGACTTTCTTTCCACTTATGCGGACACGAGCGGAGCGGCCGTGCGTGAATCAACCGGGACGGATAACTTAACTGGGTAAAGCACATCGTGCATTGTAATGTATTATGCTTAATTGCTTATACGTTTTTTAAATTTTGAAGATGTTTGCAAATGTACAAGTCATACTTTACACAAAAAACTGCGTGTACCTACTTACACTGTTGTAAAACACTATATTCGATAGCTAAACACCCCATTTAGCCCTAAACACCCCATTTAGCTCCGAGCTGGCTCAAAAATATTAAGCTCGCTGTATGTAGGATTAAAAAACTACCTTACCTACCTACTTATCTGACACAGTAAGTGAATACTGTGTTTTTTATTTCATTTGATCAGATATAAGTATACCAAAACCGGTCCTTGTGGCCAGGACGCGCTCGGTACGACAAAATGTTCCAAGTGTTTACGATTACGTAAGTCATTATATTAACTTTTATGTGCCTCAATACTGTGTTGTGCATATGTAATTTTAGCGGGTGTCAGCATCGAGACAAACCATGTTATGGTTTAAGGATGTTTCTGTAAATTAGCTGTAAGTGTTACCATGTACATATTATTAGTAAAAAAAGCAATGCAAAAAAAATATATCGATTAAAAATTCAACAACCCACCTGCCAAAAGGAAGAATAATAATGACAGGACTGTCAGTTAGTCCCTCAAACAAAGGTAAATATAAAAATTACCTGAGCACCAATAAACGAAACAAAACACAATTTACATCGTAACAAGTTAACAACTCAACTCAAGTCTTAAAACTCATAAACGAACGCCATCCTTTCAAAAATAAAAGGACCCCACTGGGACGTGTGGGCAAGGTGAGCTCGTTCGGTTGCCACGCTGCGATTGGACGAGAAGCGGGGCGGGCGGGGCGAAGGGAGGGCCCCGCCCCCTCCGCGTCGCACCCCACCCCCGCGCACGTCCGTCCCGGCCTGCCACTTTACTAATGCTAGCAACATGGTTTTTGTTCTCGTGTTGTTAAGGTTTAAACTCGTTTGATCGGGGGGTGTGGCTAAGATGGTAGATTTGATGGCAGTAATCGCGCCATGGGCGGACCGCGCGTGGGAGCATCGACGCCAATTAGAGCCGATCGGAAAGCGTAGCAATTAGTGCGAATAATTAACTGAACCCATATATTGAGTTAAGAGTTAAGATTATACGCTGCTGTAGTGTAGAATTAATAATAGTACAGTCTTAATTCTACTGTGATAATAGTCTTGCAGATATAGGTAATTTTACAAAGACTGTTTGTATTTAAAAATATATTAAGACGAGAATCATGTCATGGAATTCAGTCACAGATTTTTCGACAATTTTTATATTGTTCTTATTTTTATTTGTAAAATTACCGAAAATGATTTTCTTTGTATAACCTAGGCCACGAGAGAATCAACGAGTCCACAATACCTACAACCTAACAAGGCCATAGCCTATAAGGCCTAAGGTGCCTTACCTACTTACTTAATTACTTTTTCCCCATAAAAAACTGAAAGTGAAAACTATAGGTAACTATAGCTTCTGCCCGCGACTTCGTCCGCGTGGATTTCGGTTATAGCCTTCCCGCGGGAATTGAGTGTTAAACTATAATAAATTATATACTAAACCTTCCTCTTGAATCACTCTATCTATTAAAATCGCTTCAAAATCCGTTGCGTAGTTTTAAAGATAGATCTGAGCATAAATAACATAGGGACAAACAGCAGGAAGCGACTTTGTTTTATACTATTGTAGTGATAGTGATTCCTGCTTATTAGGTAGGTAAGTATACTTGTCTCTCGTATATAAGTATAGGTAGTTTTCTGAGGTTGTAAACTAACTATCTACCCACCTACTTAAAACTTCTTTACGTCACACCAGGCCGAAAAGCGGGATTTACCGCCCTTGGGCGCTACGAAAAATCCCTCTTCACGGCCAGGTGGTGACGTAAAATCGTATATTCCTAGACTCGCTAGATTATAGCCCTCGCCTCCGGCTCGGGCCTCAATTACCCGCGATCTGAGACTTTCTTTACTTGACCGCCCTAGGTGTGTAATGTACTATTGTTCACCTTGGATTTTAGGTCAATGGAGTGCGACTAAGTACCTACCTACCTAGAAGAAGTTGCCATCGTGTTGCCATCAGTCAGATTGGTAAGTAGGTACTTAGGTATATGGTAGCAAAGCAAACAAGGTGATCATAAATAGTACCTATCCAATCACGCTCTTATTGTCAAGCAGTTGGAGTCCATGTTCAGGCTGTTTTCACATCACCGTCGCGGATTAGAAACAGCGGTACCGCTGAACATTTGCGATCGTTTGTCCATTTTACTTACACATCCACGCCGTTCACATCTCCGCGTTCAAACCGCTATTTCAGTTCCGCGGCGGAGATGTGAACGGCGTCAAAGATGTGTATAATGGACAAACGATGACAAATGTTCAGCGGTAGGTACCGCTTGTTTCAAATCCGCGACGGAGGTGTGAAAACAGCCTCAGATATTTATGATCGCATCCATTATCGTTCACGTACCTTAGGTTTACACTATTTAGAATGCGCGCGGATTAAGCAATAATTCTGCATTAACGGCTTAAGTGGTTCGCCGTGCGCCTTCTAAGTTGTGTCGTGCTATACGTATATTTCAAAGCAGAGAAGAGGATCAGACCACTTTTGACCCCGAGCCCCCGACGAAATAAGGAACAAGGGAACAAGGGTGTCATATAACTTCGACATGTATCTGTCTGTCGCCTTGTAGCTCGGCAATGGATGAACCGATTTTGATTTCGTTTTTTCCCTAGTTAGCCGAATCAATGGAGAGTGTTCGTAGCTACGTTTCAAGAAAATCGGTTCATTGGTTTTAAAATTGTTGCGAGTTCAAAAAAAACTAAAGCAACGCTTCGACTTCTCCGTGTCCACCTTCAAGCACCATCATCCTCACATCAGCTTGGTGGTAGGTACTATACCTACCATATTATTGCATTGTCATTCTATTGTTTGGCAACTACGTGCAACTACTTAAGACGCTGACAAGAGCTAATGACCTTGAACAATCGAGGCAGGCAACTGTCTCAGCGGACAATTTCTGTTTGCATTTTGGTATGAGTATATGACGGAATAGTATAGGTATTTAATTATATCTGCGTTAAAAAAATAAACTTATAGGTAGAAAGAACAGTTTAAATAGGATTAGAAGACGATTTTTTTTCATCGAACCGCGATTTCATGAAATCCTTTTTACGACATATGTAGCAAGTTTTTCAAATATGATACCTATAGAGAAATTAACATGTATTTTACTCGCCTTAGAAAATCAAATAGTTTTCCTTTAAATACTGTTTAAATAAAGTCAATTTAGGTCTTGACAGCGCCTTAAATCAAAATGAAAACTCTCATTTAAATGATCCGTAGATATCGTGTTAGGACAAGTAAGTATTTGAATGGACTTCATTTTAATATCAACGAGCCGACGCAAAACGCCCGCATCGTTCATAAATCAGTCCTTCGAGTGGCTTCATTACGTCTGTCCTTTTCAGTCGACATAAACATTGCTAAAGTGTGAAAGGGACAGGAATAGAGATTAAAATTCGTGCTTTCATGTGGTATTGAGAGGTTAAGTGATGTGCCCTGATTCTTCTCGCCACGAGCAGTTTCGTTTGATTTTTATGTGATGTTTTACAAGACTTGAGGGAACGGTTTTTTTATTTATTTTGATGTCCCCACCGGCCACCTCCCACAGATCAGATTTTGATTTCGGTAATGTTGACCTTTGTTTATATTTTAACATTTTAAAGAGAAAAGGAACGAATATGGAGAGTCAAGACAGTTAAGATAGGCGAAGTCTGTAAATTACAATGCTTGGATATGAGGAAAGAAAATTTTGACAGATTGTAGCTAGGTATACCTAATAAGTAAATAAGGACGTCGTATACCTACCTTAAAATAGGTATAGAAGAAAAGCAAATGGTAGATTCAGCATAAAAGCTCACTCTCGAGTAAGACTCTAAAATGGACGTTTAGATGGGTACTTACCTATTACTTTTCGTAATGTAATGACGAGACGCGAAAAAGTAAAAAAAAGAGTGATATTAGGGACTTTATCATGCACCATTGAAAAATCAGGGATGACAGAGTTACGAAGTGATTTTACAGAAAAGAAAAATGAGAACAAATTTCACGACAAATCATGGTAAGCCTTTAATTTAAAACTCGAGCTAACAAAATCGATTCGCTTCATTGCATTTTCAGTCGTTACACCCAATCAACAAGTGCCATTTTTCATCAAGTCCCATTGAAAAATTAATCACGGGGGGTTATTACTTAGGCACGCCAATTGCCATCCCCCTCGCCCTCAGAAAATCAAATGCTAAAATCGAATTACATTCAAATTTACACCCTCAGGAGTTAGGGATTGAGCTCGTTATACTTCCTAGCATCAATATTCTGAGTGCTCTGAAATCAAATTTCGAGAGTTAAAATGACAGTTATTTGGGAAAAGTCGGGGGTTGTGATGACAAACGTGCCGAAACTTAAATCCTGATAGATTGCTTAGATACAGTTATCTACACATCTTCTTCTTATATATATAAATGAATTGACACGTGTTAGTCTGGCTAAGGCTCGAGAACTACTGGACCGATCTGGCTGATTCTTTTTTTGATAAATTCCCTGTGATTCAGGGAAGATTTAGAAAGAAATCGGGAAAATCTAAAGGATCAGCCAAATAAAAGAAAAAGAACTTTGTATGGGAATTGCCTTGAAGTGGTACGAAGTTCATCGGACCAACTATGTACTAAGTAGATAGATATTTAAAACAGTTGATTCGTGAAGACAACTTTGTAGATAACACAGACAATTAGGAACTCATTATAGCAAACTTACAGACGTAAGTAGTAATCGCACTAAGTAAGGGATCATTTTGATTTGTCTTGACGTTAAAAAAGTTTCGATTCACGAATGTGTAGGTAACAGTTGAAATATTTTACAAAATAATGCAAATAAGAAACTAGAAAGAACAGGGAACCAATGTCAACAGAAAAACATATGTCGATAGTTTCCGAAGCAATACCTATGTCTGAGTCCACGTCCACAGAAACTAGAGAAAATTAGTAAAGAAAGTATTTTATTTTATTAGACTTGCATCTTCAGATGATATACCTACTTGCGTTTGAGAGCTTTAGAAGATTGAATTATGTATCTTAATAGATACATATACGTTACGTTAATACGTGGGCGTCTTTGAAGTTTGAACTGGCGCTTTACTGAACTGTGACATTTATAAGACTTTGCTTTTCTCCTTCAACGTCATCAAAAGAAGCAGTGATGATTTGACATTTAGGCTCGTTTTAAATCCGTAAAAACCCCTGGCCTGACCAGCATGATACTGTCTTTACTAAGAAAGAACTGAGAAATACATAGTAAGACTCTTGTTGTACCAATTTGATCATTTTCATTAAAGTGTTGAATGTTTTTCTTTTTTGTTACCCTTTCTCAGGATTTGCTTTTCTTTATGGAGCGGACTTTTTTTGTTAGCTGTCTGATATTCAAGTAAAATATCATACGTAATTGGTATTACTGCTGCCGTTTCTTTTCTCTTACCATCCCAGCATTAGTTTTTTTTCTTAGTACCTAGTACTAGTTAAGATATCAAATGAAAATTGCTTCAGCCCCCCGGATCACAGAGTGCAGCAGCTTGCACGCGAAATACGTCTTTGTTTATCTGTTTCGTCGCATGGACGGCACGCAAACGATGTGTCATGGTCATGAATAAGGTGTCCTTGTCAGACGTCTAGAAAACACGATCTTGCAGCAGTTGCAGCGCAGAGCAAGTAGGATGTTTCGTCGAATCGGGATGTATTGTATCAGGCCGCATTCCTCGCAGGATGTTAATGGGTAGTCAACGCGCGTCACGCGTTCAAACGGTCACGCACGCACTCCGTCTCTCGTGCAATTTGGACTTTGAACCGAGGAAGGAGGGTCTGGATCAGATTGGGTTCGATCTGGATTAGCTCGTTCGAATTTCGATTGTTTTTATGTCTGTGTGGGTTGTTTGGGAAGACGGGTTTCATTGCTCTTTTTAGTGCGTTCTAAAATGAGGTTTATTTTGGATAAGAGAAATGTAATTTACGAATAGCGTGCACTGGCAACATGCGTGTGGACTCCTTTTACCTATATTATATATTATGGATGTATATACACAACTTGCAGATAAATCAAATTAATATGTATAAAACTGCTCCTCAATAAAGTGATTATTAGATAAACGGTATCTAATGCTCGAAAAAATTTGTACGCAAGCAATATTGCCCAGACATTTATTTCAATAAGGCGATTGCAGAAGAAGTTTGAAGCAACTCTCAAAGGCCTTTTAAGTTTTATTACTAACAATCGGTGAAGGAAAACATCGTGAGGAAACCTGCACGCATCTGCGAAGTAATTCAAAGATGTGTGTGAAGTCCCCAATCCGCACTGGGCCCGCGTGGGGACTATAGCCCAAACCCTCTCGTGATGAGAGGAGGCCTGTGTCCAGCAGTGGGACGCAAATAGGCTGTAGTAGTAGTAGTAGTAGTAGTAGTAGTACTAACAAACAGCACCCAACACAATAGTAGATAATGTGATACGATACTAGAGTAGGTACTAACTAAACCGATCATCTCAGACCTATCCAATACAAAACTTTCTGATTTGAAAACTTCAAAACGGTAACAAAACGCAGCAATTCCACAACCGCAAACTGGGTAATAGTAACCGAGTGAACATTTCACAGCCACTAAGCCCTCGAATAGGGTTGCCAGTTTCAAATAATAAATACGATTATTAAGTAAAATGATTTTTAGTAGCCAAAAATATCCTTTGAACTTCAGTGCCATTCATTTACTAAACGGAAAAAATACCGTTTAAAATAACCTACAACTGTCAATTTTAAGTAAAGCTTTTTATATGTACTTACAAAGGTTTACTTATTTACTTCAACATTCAAATTTATCTTTATTCACTATGTAATGAAGGTGTCTCTATTACTATCTAGGTGTTTACCCGGGACTTAACAAAATACTTACTTACATTATAAAATAAACCATTGAGTGCTAAGAGAGCTAAATAACAAGTAAAACAAAGATCGGAATAGTCGTAAAAAAGGCAAACGTGTGGCTAAAGCCTACCTGGCAACCCTAGCCCTTGAGTGGATCGAGACGATTGCCATTAATCCCCCTCCCTCCCCCGATCGGCATCGCAATTTCACGACACCCCGGCGAACTGTTGTAAATATTAAAATTTAGGACATAGCTGATATTGAGCCGAAGTTGGATAGGTATTACTAGGTATTAACGAAGATTCAATTAGAACTACAGTTTACAGTGACGATTACCTAATGTCGTGTTTTGGACTGATTTGATATCCATCCATAGTATAGGTTTATCATTTTCACACTACCAGGTAGGCAATATTAAACGGATAAAACGTATTGAGTATTGAATCAAGGACAGCTCTTCTAGAGGGTTTTATTTAATCAATTTAGTTTAACATATCAGTAACGTTGTTCATACGTACTCTCTATCCGAAAACCTAGTTGCACACACACTACGCGATCATCAGCATCAATCGTAATTTTAAAAAGTGAACCTCCGTAGGGCAAGCAAATCGTCGACGTATGTGCACAAAAAAGGATAACACAATTTTCAAGCGTCAAGCTAGACCGAATACAGTATGAAATGCTAACTTTTTGTATATCGAGGACCTTATGTCATCGACAGGTCTCTCGACGATCCGTTCAAGCATGATCCAAGCGCTGGCTGGAAAAATGTTGTCCGCATTTCATTTTGTTCGGTAAACTTTAGCCTTCCACTCCATTTCCTTCTGCCGTGGACACTCGCTATCGATTGCTCGCGTACCTACCTAGCTGTGATCCCCTGATATCCCTGGCTTCGCTCCAGGATTTTATTGCCTTTTGCATCCGCTTCCCGGCTCGTATAATAAGTTTACCCATTATTTAAAACATACAGCTCTGTCGACTTCAAAATAAGGATTACGGCGAGTTTTTGTCGGATTTGCAATGAAAATATGAATAGGCCATTATTATGCTTTTCACATATAGACGTTATTAGGTACTAGAGGAAACGTGCGAATTAGATTAAATGTAAACATTAGTTACCCTCTCGTGATTAGAGGAGGCCTGTGCCCAGCAGTGGGCCGTAAATAGGCTGTTGTAGTAGTTGTAGTAAACATTAGTTATTCATAAGTTAGAAGCACAATTATTAATTAACCTACCATTAAATGTAACCACTGTTTGTTAGTCGCAGTAATTATTAGGTTTGTAATAAAAAGCCAGTCGAGTGGGCAACTTAGTAAAGTAAGCGTAATAACACTCATAACAACTCCTAATAAGGGAAACACTGCTCGTTGCTGCCTATGCAACTATGATAATTGAATTACACCAGAGCCGCGTAAGCGGAGATGTTTAGAAATGAAATTTACCGAGAACTTCTTAGGTGTGACTAAATCAGTTTACAGATAAAAGGTTAAAGGTACTGCCAAAAGACAGCTTAACTGTGTATATCAAAACTTAAAAAGATTCTCACTGAGACTTCAGTACCTGTTGAACTCTTGAAACATTATAGGTATATTAGTTAGTCTGATGTAGGTACAAAAGCGGTTTTCGGTGCTCGGTTGAATCTGCCGTCTATTCCGGTGCTAAATTATTCACATAATCAAGTTAAGCTCACAGTCACAATGAATGAACGTGTGTGGAATCACAAGTGTCGTCTGGGCAAGTTCACACATCAAGTGCGTAGTTATTCCAATCACGTACGGACCTCCACAGTCGACGTACCGTTGCATTACAGTTGCTAAGGGCAGGCAAAATTTAAGAATAGGTTTGCCAAGTGTCATATTTTCGGTTATCAAATTTCAAGTTTGTCGAAGAAAAAACTTAAGTAAACTCTATTAATTAGAATGCAAATAAGACAGCCAAAACAAGGCCGCCGGAACAATCGTTTTTTTATCAGCCGACGCAGTCTCGCGCGTATTCTTTCGTAACTCGAGTACCAGGAGCGCAGAAACGCGTAGTGGTAGCGCGACAGGAGAAAATTGATACGCCAGACAAGGCGAGCAAGTCTGGTGAGGTGAGAACTGGGCTGGGCCGAGCGAGCGAGCGGCAGGCAGTCGCCTAGCAGCTACGCATCGGGCCGCACGCGCTCGCTCGCATCGGTAAAAGCATCGTCACTTAGACGTTCCTTTCCTACAGTTTTATTGCCAATGTAAATTAACATCGACATTAACTTTATATACATGCTACACCATTAGCGCTTAAACAGGTTCGAGTTAATGATCCACTCATTAAAAGTTTATCCAATACCAGCACATAGCTTGCCAAAACCATTCAATTGATGAAAATTGAAGGAAGGAAATGGCGTTTTTTATAGGCAATGACTGTAAACAGAACAGTGCCGATAACGGCACTCGTGGTCATCGACTCGCTATTAAATCGATGCACTGTCAACCGTCACGTCACGCGTCGAAATGTGACCGAGAAAGAGGAGAATTACTGCGGTTGAGCGGTTTGGAGTAAATTGTCCGTTTTCAAATGACTTCTATCTAATTCTAAATTTTTATTTAAATACTCCTATTTGATAGGGATATAGCAGTATTCAATTTAAATTTGTAACAAAGATACTCGGTAGGTACCTTGATTAACACATTAAAAAAAATGAATTTAAAAATGATATTGAAAAGACTGTATGCCTACAGAATAGCTGAATAGAAGCTCAGAGACCTTAAACCTCGAGACCCAGAGATCACGGCCGCGGTAATCCGCGCAACAAAGGGAATTCTTATGCCGCATGAAGAGGGTTTGTTGTGGAAATAATTAGCGAGTATTTCTGTAACAACTATACCTATGAATACCTACTTAATTGTAGATAAACCTGGGAATAATTGTGAGATTTCTTTAAACGGATAAGTATGGATCGTTTTGAAAGAGATATGGCGCTTTCTAAGCGTTCTAAAGAAGTTATATCGGGCTTACATAAAACATCAAACTATACGTATTAGAAAATCGTGTCATTTAAGATCTACGATATCTATCACTCGCATTGATCAGACATAATGATCTAACTGGCCTTGTTATTGAGATTCAAATAGTTGCGATTCTACGATTTGGGCGACAGTTTTGTAATGCAAATTGTCTACTAACGATATATCAAGTTTAGTTTCTTAAGTTCATTTACATTATGGGGCCCATCGAAAATTATTTGTGTTGTGTAGCAAGCATGTCAAGCGCAATCTTGTTTATTCGGTCTTTACACTGTACTTTAGATTCCTGGGTTAATAGCAATAATTTACGGCAAGGCCTTTATGAGCTAGGTCAAAGAATACAGGAACTCCAGTCTTGACAAACGCTTTATTGGGCAAATTAAACGAGCCCCGAGGTAAGGGCGAGATGGGGGGCGACCCTTCGCGCCACTTGCGAGTGCCTCGCAGAACAAACACTTGTGGAGACTGTTCTGATTTGATTTGCAAACGCCGCGATTTTGAAACTGTTTTGTGCTAAGTATACTAATATCGGTGGCGATACCGGAGATATGGTAGTGAGGTGAGGTGAGGTATGGTATGGACTTACTGTATTATGCATCTGTTAGAATTTTGATAAACTCTCATATTTTGCACTTTTGACCCTAATTATCTAGGATATCGTAACAATGTAACCAGGCTCACAAGATCGGACACCACATAGATAAAAAAAGATAATACAAACTCCAAAGAACAATTTTAGTATGCAACATCCTCTAGTCCTACTACTAATGCTACAAAAAAAATGCCCATTAAAATTAGGGCGTATAAAATGTTTAAAACAAAAGAAAATCTTATATTATAAACAAGAGTAATAACTCAATTAAGAGTAATCATGCCCTTGGGATAGATAAGAAAAAAACACAATGCAGAGGGAGGAAGATACGCCAAATATTTTTGGGTGCTGACCCTTCGACCCTTCTGTGGCGTAACTTAACATTCCATTATTGGAATATGAAATTATGTACCGCAGATGATTCAAAAGAGCTATAGATAAGGGGAATTAAAATAATAAATTTTGTCTAACGCCGGGTAGTGATTTAGTTTTCTCATTGTTTGTAACAAATCTACTAGTAATCATGATTTGGAATGTCGGAACAGTGAATGTGTAGTTACTGCTGAGATGGAAATATTACTTGACAAATCTGACAGAAGAATCAATGATGGGAAGTACACACAACAGCATCTCGTGATGTAATCGTTACCCTTGACGAAAAAACATCATCAAAGTAAACCAATCCAACAGATGTTGACGCCGTCCTGCAAAACATTAATCCAGATCGCATCGTGAGAACATCTCACCTGCAATATCCTTCACTAATTACTATCCCTATCTGCATCAGATAAGGATACAAAAACCTTTCCTTTTCGTTTCACATTTACATAATAATGCGTGGGGCATAACGACCGGGGCAACAGGCGCATTATAATGACGCCGGTGCGTCAACTTGTCTCTCTTTTTATGTCTCCTGTAACGGCGTCCATGTTCTTTGATGCCGTTTCGGATTTCGAATGTGGAAGCGAGATTGGTGGTGAGAATTTATTTTGGTTTGGAACCTATTGGAATGCACACCTAAAATACCAGTCTGCATATTTCAATGTTGCGTCCCTTCTTAGGGACGCAACATTAAAATATGCGAGAGGATTTAAAAATCTTATTTGATTAGAACGATAGAGAGAAATAACACGGTAAAGAAGCTACTTTTGGCGTGAAAGATCGAACTGACAGTGGTATAAATAATAAATGTTTCCAAAACTGTGGGAAGTGTGTGATCCAAATTGCATCGCCATCGTTCCCAGTTGCAGAGTGTAACGGCATGCTACGCAAGTGGCGTAGACAATGCCTTCTCTCTAATTGTGTGGGGCTCCCATATGACGTTTCCCCATTCACTTTAATATTCGGAGCGAGCGTGTACGCGATTAAGTATGCTTTCTAAATATAGGGGAACCCTTCACATAGTTTTTTTGAAGGGTGGCGAGCCCGCTCCCGTTACCTACAGCGGGTATATAAGCCCATAGTTATAATATTGAGCGCCGGATGAATTAGAATAGGGCGACAGTGGATACGCCAACATTTTTTTTGGAAGTGTTTTATTTTATCCACTCAATGTAATGTGTTATCATTATCAACCAACATCATTATTAAGGTGTCCATGATGTATGTATTTTTAAATGATTATCTAAATGGCAACATCCTAGTTATAGTTTAGTAATTACATATAAATGTCTTCCATACTTATGAATTATGTTTTATATTTTAGAAGAGGGAAAAAATCAACTAACTCTTTGTTTTATTAGTAAAATATTCGCAATTTCACGTTATTTATTTACCTATATCTCCTGTCTGACACTGTAAGAGACGAGTCTCATTATTATTCTTACCGTGTTTCGCAATTTGAATTATCTCTTGTATATCAATGAATACCGGTTCTACTCCAGGGCTTCCTCTGTTCCCTGCGCGTTTTTTTATTTCATTCCGATATAGGGCCGGGATAAAATTACAGCGCGGCATTGTCAGGCGATTATTTATAGAAAATTTGGTCGCTTTGTGTCGCTTCCGAGCCTTCGGTACCGAACTCGTGACCCTCAGATAACGGCGACTTTTTGTCATTTTTTTTACCTACCACTTTGACCCGTGAATCTAAAACCGTTACAATTCATATTTTTTGTCAATGTCACACGAGTAAACAAATGGAATAAATCCGCGTTGTAAGGATCTATCCCTATAAAAAATACAATATTATTAGGGTAGGTATTTCTTTATTTTTGTGTTCTGTCAGTAGATAATGGTTTTTACACGTTATATCCCTGCTCACAGAGCTCACTAACATATTTTACTAAGGCAGGCATCCTAGAGGCCATGATTGAAAACTAGGTGAATAAGATTGAGCTACGCACAGCACAAACAATTTCGAAATTCATGGCAATGACTTAATGAAATGCTAAGTTCAACATTGAAAGATTACCTACTAAACTTTCTGAACTTATACTGGCCAATATTTTGCATTTATTACTTTTAATTATATACTGCACGAGTACAAACCTTCTAGTATACGTTCCATTTTTTATGAATTAATATCAGCGCCATCTTACCGTTAGTCCCGGAACTACGGAGATTGTAAGCAAGTGTGGTGGCATCTATCTGCACGCAAAAACAACAGCCGCTAGGGTATGTTACGCGGCTATTACAGAGACTACTTTTACCAGTGACGTTCTTTAAGAAAATAAAGCAGAAACGGTAAATGCGTTCATCAATGTCAATTGAACTAGCTTGTTTTCCTGAAATAAGGCTTGCGGAATGCATTGCTCGCCGGCTAGCGGACTGCTGCGCGCTGATTGGTCGGCGGAACCGGCGGGGAGCATGCGCGCTCGACGACCGCTCGGTCGTAGCCGAATACTGGCGCGTTCGCTCCGATATACCAGGGCCACAGAGCTCTGTAGGAGTTCCTTTATAAAGTACCCGTTGCTACAAGAGTTTGTGTTTTCAGTTCGGGTAATAGAATCGAAATTTGTACGACTGGATACGCTAGGTCGACGTTAGACTATCTCGACAGATAACAAGGAAAGGCGATATCAGATTGAAATAGACTCTATTTTGCTAACAAGATGCTTCAAATCGTGCTGAGGTAGGTTTGTTTATATTGGTATTAAGTAGTTTCCTAAATTTGACGCGGCAATGCCGTAGAGGTTAACTTTGGCTGTATTTCTGAGCGCTTTTTAGTTGTTGTGCCATTAGTTATTGTTCTTCCTTACATTTCATGTTTTGCCTGAACTATTATCCCTATAATAAAACTCGAAGTCAATGATAAATTATCTTGTAAATTAATAGAAAAGAAATCGGTATTTTAATAGCGGTTAATTACCTCATTAAGCTTCACTGACATAATACTTATAATTGTTATAAAATTTAATATTTGTAATACGTTTTTATTCAATTAACTTAATTAATGAATAAAAGAGCGAATAATTAGTCTTAATTGAATTACAGTTATAATATTGAAAAAAAAAACGACTGAAAATCATAGAAGATGCTCATTATTGATTGCTTCTTATCATAATTTAAAACGAATGCAAACAGTATAATGGGTTTCAATGATCAATTGTACATTTTGCTACAAGCGAATAAATGTTATCCTCAAATCAATTGTTATAAGAGAATCCAATTTTAATAAAAATAAAAATAGTTGGGTTTGACAGAACTTTGTTTCCTACAACGTTGTCAATAGTTATGTTAAATCTGAACCACTTTTATAGAGCTCACCAAACTAACAAATTCTCGTATGTGTATTATGTAATTTGTCTTTAAATAAGTAATTAATAAAATCTCAGTTTGCATGGTTACTTCTGTTTGGAACAGTGGAAACATATGTTAAGTATCTTGCATCAAATTAAAGCAATAGCGTTTGACAGAATTCGGGTTTCCAATTTCTATACCTTCTTCCCATTTGAAAAATTGTAAAGACCGCAGCAAACTCTACTAACGCCCGGTTCCTATATCCAAACAACGCCTCGTTTTGCCTACGGACGGTTAAAATTTGACAGATTCTCTATGGAACAAATGTCAAAAATCAACCGTCCGTAGGCAAAACGAAGCGTTTCGTGGATATAGGAACCGGGCCTAAATCACGAGTGTTGTCATTTCTCCAGTCAATATAAAATTATTTATGGTAGACTCTGTTTACAACCAAAGTAGGTATCTTCCTGGTGGGCATACCAACAAGATACCTACTTTGGTTGTAAATATCATAAACTTACTTATATCAATCAGAATCCCGTAATTTTTGTGAGCATGGCATAGTTTACAGAGGGTAACCTTAAATTATCTCCCCTATAGTGAACAAAAGCCTAGATAATTTGGTATAAAATGTAAAAGTATTGAAAATTATTTAATTATTGTATTTGTATATTTTTATTCTGTACACTAAAGTGTTACTTACTTAATCCAATTGAAGGAATTATTATTCTAATCAAGTACATATTTTTCATCTAATGGTACTATGATTTAACCATAAACTGGAAATATGCTGCTAAAAACTTGTCCAGGTTTAAACAACTGAATTTGATGATGTAAAATTATTATGAAAGCTAATACTTAAAACTCGAGATTCAGTGAGATAAATTGATGGACATATTTTATATTATCACTCGCTAAATAAATTAAACACAGTCATTTCCCTTTAGATATTAATAAATAAGTGGCAACAAAGCACCTATGAATGATCATATACATGATGCTAGTGCACCTCCAGACAGAGAGTTTTTAAGAATATTCAGCACAGCACAGATCACAGAAGGCACAAAACAAAACACAATAGCGGCAGCTAAAGAGCTAAAGAACCGTATGAAAAATATCGAGCATTTATTTCCGGCTACAGAGCCAAACCTCCAATTCGGTAGAGGCAATTTTTTATCGACGTTGCACGCGGACGAAAATACTTAATTACCGGCTTTCTAGAATTCGAGCCTCGCTCGAAATTTTACCGAAAATATACGATTGAAAGAGTGATAGCAACATGAAATTTGTTTTAATTTAACGTTAACTGTCTGATCGAATCTCGAACCACTGCCTGTGGCTTCCAATTTCAAAATGAGAGAGGATGATATTTCACATCTGAATTCCTAGTAGTTTTTTATCGAAATGCGCTGAAAGTCAACCTATATATTAAGTTCATTATTCTAAAGTTAAAGAAGACCTAGGGTCTATTGTAAAAAAAACAATCAGCGATGATAACACCACCACACAAGACAATCTTTAAATTAACCATGCAGATGACAAATTAGGCAAAAATGTTATTAAAAGCAAATGGATAAGAAAAAACCAAGATCAAAGAAAAACTTCACAGCTCCCGTGGGATCTCATTAAGTCACCTTATCAGGAGCGCAGGGGGTGGGCGTTAGTTAGATACTTACAACTCGCCCACACGCCGATGACCTTTCCCCCGTCCAGCCCACAAGCACGTCACATTAACAAACAGACATAAAAAAGGTACTCTTTATTCTAGGGTTAGTAACAGAACATAAAGAACGACATAACAATGCCACAAGGCTACCCTTACAACTCCGAAACTTGTTTACTGTCAAAAACTTAATGTAATCTTAAGACGGGAAGGGCATTCAGTTTCTCACTGGGGCCCTCAATTTCAGAACATAAGCCGTAAGGGGAGCCCTGATAATAATAAACACGCGTGAAAGAACCCAGGACCCTTGCGCCGTCTCACCAGCTGCTGCCGGCAATTGTACTCGGGATTAATGCACCAGAATCTAAATAAGAGACCATGCATCGCATCGCACTACTCTACAAAGCGTGTTTTAGTTTGCGAACGAAAACAAGCAATCCGTTGTTATGAAACAACCAAAGCGCCAATTCTACCGATATGTGATCGCATGCATTGCGCAAAGTCAAAACGTGGGGAGTTTGCGTAAAAAGAATTAAAGCTCACCTTTCTAATCCTCTTCTTCATGATACGCTCGGCCGCGTACACGCTGTCGCCGAGGCCCATCTTATGCATCCCCAGTTTGGTGGTCGAATTCGTCCAACAAATCCAAGAAAAACACTGCAATCCAGTTAGTGTGATCCGATCACTGCATCCAAGTGGTAAGGCACCGCAATCCAAAACACTATCTCTGTCACAAAACTATCCGGGCACTCTCACAATTCAAAGTTGCCGCGCGAACGATCCTGGGTCCCCGGAGCGCAACGACGCGGCCTTCCCGTTCGAAGTTGCGGCAGAAACTGAAGCAGGGGGAGGCGGCGCCCGCCCCGCGCACCCCGCGCGTCGCTCTCGCCGCGCGCCGACAGAGCGCGCCACCGGTCTCCAAACAACCGCTCGATATCTGTAAACAAGTTTTATTTTCATCAGCATATGCTTTATTTTCAGTTATTAAAAGATTCACGTTTTATGGACGTTGTAAAATGTTCAATTGGGCACCTGCAACAAACTTTTCAATTATGTTTATAAGATTTGCTTGTATATAATATACTTTGATTAGGTATATAGGGTCGAGTCATAATAGGAATATAGGTGAAGATTAGGTAAGAGACAATAACTAATCTGTCAAGTGCATAGTTTTTATGGTGGAGAGAAAAGAGTTTTTTGCGAAAGGAAAGCAGTGTTGTCATTGCAGCGGCGCGCGCTAGGTAGGTATATTCGGTTGTTCGGCAGTCGGTGAACGCGCGGCGGGCGCTTCCCGCGGAGGCACGGCGCGGCGTTGCCAGCGCGCGCCAGCTGCGAGAGAAACACGGCGCTACCCTATTATTTACGCGCGACGTTGCCGCACCGAACGGCCTACGTTGATTACGAGGACACCGCTTTTACGTTCGATCATCCGGCGATAAAATGCTTGTTTATAACGCGATTTCGAACAGTTACGTTGATTCTAATTAAACTAATAAGTTTTATGCTATTACAGGAACAGTGTTGGAGAGTTTCTTTTTTTATACCTGTCTCGTAGAAGCAGCAGCTTGCGGTGGCTACAACTGCTCGATCCACGTTGACTACCAGGAGAGATTCAGCCAGAAGAAGGGGTCAGATGATCCAAATTTCACTGAAAACGTCAGCGAAAGCGACCGGCTAACAGAACGCGCGTGAAGTAACTAAGGCACTCAGAGTCGTGTCGAATCGGGTCGGTATTCGTGAGCCGTCGCCGTTTCGAGGCCCGCGGAGAGCGGGCGGGGGGGAGCGCGGGTCGGTTTGATTGGCCGCAGAGCGCAGGCGGCGGGCGAGGAACGGAGCGGGCCAATGCGAGCGCGCGACGCGGTGCCCCGCCCGACGTAACGCGGCAGTTGCGTGTTCCTCTCTCACTCGCGTTCGATTTTCAACTTTGTTTTTTTGTGTGTGGCTCATGTAGAAAAATAAAACGGACATTTTGGACGGCGCGAGGGGTCCGCATACGGCACATTGACGCATTGTTGTCAGCTCGCGGATAAATACACAGCGAGTCACGCGGGGCTTGCGTGGCGGCGCCGGCGCATCGCATATGTATTCTACGGGGTTTCGATGGTTCTGGAGATCAACGAGTAAGTTAAGTAGTTATACAGTTAAAACTGTAGGTACAGGGCTCGTGGAATAATGGACTAACTAGATATCTATTCGCTTGTTGTAAGGAATTTTAGGGCAGTAGAGGCTAGGGAAATCGTGGCAATTCCAAATTTGTTGACGACAACGGAATCGCGCATACCATAATATAGTCGGAAATTAAAAAAGCATTCTAGATACGGGAAGACCAAGAATGGCCGAGGATTGAGGGAGTTGGCCTTTGCTCAGCAGTGGGACATTCAAACAGGCCAGGAAAAATATTTTTTAATGCTATGGCCTATGAGCAAAAGTCAAGTCAGCAAGTTCCGCTAATACCGTCTATCGCTGCACTTCGATCACTAAAAACAGTCCTTGACACCTTATACATAATATTCCTATGAATGCCCGTTACAATAGAATAGGTCGAGGTGACACATAACTGCTACATATCATAATATAAATATACAACACCCCATAAGACGACGCACGATCTGCGATGGCGAATCCGGTGCGCACCTCTCCACATCCAGCTGCTTACTTCAGTGTTGCTCCCTCGTCACCCGTGCGGTGGCCTGTATAGGGGGCCCAGGAAGGCTAGCCTCTTGGCTAGTGCGTAAGCGGCGAGTCACCGTCTAAGCAAGGCTTCAATTTGCGAGATATTGATCAGGCAGATGTCCGTCATCTCACTCATAGCCCGGTTTTCCAGTCTACAACTCCCATCCACATACATACTCCAAGTTGCTTCCTTCCTCGGCAATAGTTTGGCAACTGGGGAGGGCTGTCCGCCAATACATCCTCATGTTGTATTGGGAGGACAGATCTCCACAGTTGTGGCCATCTCACATTCATAGTAAAAGGTACCAAAAGCCTCTAAATGGTGGCTTCGGCCCCATGAATGTGAATGACCGGGTCTCCATGGGATCCGTGACATGAAAATGTACCAACTAATAATAATAATACTCGTCTGCACCTAAATGGACGGTCTTCGAGTTCACAACGCAGCTCGATACGCGTCAGAACGTTCCAGCCCGCGGGTCACACCGAATGCGCACGGCTCGCAAGCGGTGTGAGAGGTTCCCACTCAAGGTCCCACCATCCAAATCCTGGATTCCTTCATCAGTAGTCTGGCGCGCCGCATGTTCTGCCGCGCCGACTCGTCGACCTATCCCGTGCTTCAATGGATAGCTACGCTTCACGCTAGACCTCCGGACCGTCGCACTCGAGCTCTACCCAAAGAGCTCGTGCCTGCGTCCAGAACATCCTCGGTCCGTGACCCCCAAGTCACCACCAACGAAGATCCATAGCCAAGACGCGGCAATAGTGACCAAACCCACAAAGCCGCTGAGAGGCTAACTTTAAACCATGATGGTTTAGCAAAGCCCTGAGCCGTAGTCACGGCCAGCGAAAGCTGCCTTCGGAGAGGGCCAAAAACCCTGTCCCGAATTCCCTCATCCTTGTAAGAGTGAGATGATCTACTGCGTGAGGCGCAGACACGCCGCGGTGATTCCGGTGTGACCTGGGCTTTAGTCCGCGCGCTGTTGTATTTCACATGTCAACCAAACAGAGTGACTCCCGCGACCGATGAGCGCGAGAAGACTACGATTTGACGTATGCTGCGTTGCCCTGTGAATTGATCTTAGTGCTGTAACTTAATAGAATTGTAATCCAATTTCACATGATCAGGATCTAGGTATCACGAAAATCTTTCTTTGGCCCACTTTGCGAGATTACAAATTTGCTTAGGTAGATAGCCAGCCAAACGAAAATCTTCATCAACGATAATTCCCTGGCCAATGAAACGAGTTATTCTATTTCAGCTTCGGTTCAGATGACGGCCACGGAATAACCAGTTACTAAGAGGAAAGAGGCCCGATAAATACTTACTTAAACGTACATATGCCTATATTAACTGTACCTTAAGCTAGACTTAAGCTAGACTTTGGGGCGTCTCGACGTCTCTACGTCCCCCGTGTCATCATCATAATTTTAGCTGGCCACTGCTGGACATATTGCTTCCTTCACACCACACAGACCGGTGTCACTGACAGGCGACGGCCCTTATACAAAAGAATACCCGGTGAATGGAATCCATTTTGTATTGTATCGAATTTCCCACCCACGGCCGAGCCGAGACCAATCCAAATTATTCCGTTACAGTGGAAGTCAACATTTTGTCGGGAAAATTATCGAGTTTAGGTTTATTGTTTATGGTAGAAATTCAAGTTTTGAACGTTTTCGAGGTGAGGCAAGTTACGTTTATAGCCGTCTGGCTATAGCGAGTGGTAGGGCGATAAAATATAGTAGGCACAGTTCCGTGTGTGATCTCACATTTCTTTATGCATTGAAGATTGTTTTTCGCGGTCCGGGTGCATCACTCCATCAGGATGATAGATAAGTAGGTAATACCAATAAGTACAAAGTTGGAGTACCTATCGCCGATAAGGTTTCAGACTAATCGTCTGTTGACTTTCACAGTTTCGCTACATTCTTCGTTTAATATGGTATTTCTTGCCAAATCTTGTCTGATATCTTCGCCACTCACTGACCAGCTTTGATTAGTGCGAACTGGCGTTTGACCGGTGTCCAACGGGAGATGAAGGTGCAGAGGACGAGAGAAGAGTGGCCCCCCTGCCCCCACCCCCACCCCTCGGTACGCCCATGAGAGTAGACAAAGTCAGTAGCACAAGAAGCGAACGTTGAAATATGTCAATAGGTTTTTTATAACCTTGTATGATAAAATTGATAAAACAAATATGCAGGCCAGTGGAACAATAGGACTTTAGCTTATCTGATACCTAACCTAGGTATTACCCGCGAATCTCTAAGTAGATGACGTCATTCGCATCAATTCATGACGTCACAGATACTGTCAAATAGCTGATAGTGCGTGATATGGATTTACCTACTGATCGCGTGTTTTTCTCGGAATCATTCTTTGCAAAAAATTCCTTTCGTGGGTGCAGGCGGTTTCTTTTTCATCTGTAGAAGTAATATGCTGGTCAATAATACAACAAAGACTCTGATTACAAGATGAATAGGTAGGTAGGTAGATACTTTACGAAAATGTTGGTAATTAAATGCGGCTAATAAAATCGGTACCTACTAATAGTTAGTTATTAAGTATACCTAATTGCAATCAATTTCCTACATGACGTGGAACTGAGTACCTAGTAAATGTACCTAATGTGAAGGCAAAGTATCTAACTGCAACTAAACTCTTCTTATGTATTCTATAGTATGCACCTATCCATTTTAGGCTTCGAGTTTTGCAAGGACATCCGGAATAGAAATATGGATGTTTTTATCACGAGCGGTTCATCTGACTATTATGATGACGATGATAAATTGGATGAATTTCAAGTCACGAGACGCAAAATAACTTGGCTGCCGAGCGAAACACACAATTTTTCATCTCACTATTCCTGTAGTTTTTTCTGTAGCCAACTTTTTCTTTGAACTTTTCCTTTGAACTTCAAATAACGTCTTCAAACTGAGACTGCGATCTTGGATCATGTCGATGTCTTTAATCAAAAATCAATATACATAGTTATAACTCTCGCAAAATCTCAAGGAAATTCCTGCAGACGATGTATAGACAAACGTATTTTATGTATTTATATGAGTATTCGATAAACATGACAACAACAATTTAAAAGTAATATAAGTGTATGCATGGTTTCGAAGACGAAAATTTTCAAGAACCTTTTTTAGTTTTCACGATAAGAATGTTATTTTTGTAAACTATTATATTATTAGGAGCCTCTTTTGTCCCGCTGCTGAGCAAAGGCCTCCCCCCATCCCTTCCACTGATCCCGATTGTCAGCAGCTCCCGGCCAGTTCGTCAAAAAGGAGTCCAACTCATCTCGCCATCGTTTTCGCGGTCTGCCTCGTCTCCGTCTGGAGTTACTGGGCTCCCACACTGTGGTCGCTTTGGCCCACAACTCGCTCGGCATGCGGCAGACATGACCAGCCCAGTCCCACTTCAGTTTGGCCGCCTTCTGTGCCACATCTGTTATTTGAGTGGTGGAGCGTAGGGTGGTGTTCCGGACACGGTCGACCAATTTCACACCCAAAATGCTACGCTCCATGGCTCGTTGGCAAACTCCGAGACTGTGCTTTTGTGAATTTGTCAAACTATTATAAAACTTTATATAAACATCCCACGGATCCTACCTACCTAGCCGCCGTTATTTAGTGGTTATGCAAATAAGCCCCGACGGCTCGGAGGGTCGGATTTTTTACGTTTATTTTATCGGCCGCTGACCGTTGGGTCCGATCGTTATCTATTAGAAACCTTAGAACGCCGGCACCCGCGGATAGCGGGGTTCCATTCTCGACGGCTAAATCCGTGTGATCTTTGTGTTTATTTGGTAACTTCGGGTTTGAGATGTCAACGGAGTGCCACAAATTAATCGAAGAATTTAGATGTCTAATTTTACGATGAGAGCTGATTTCTATACATCTTTGGTGGACTGCTTTGTTAGATTAGCATTCTTGCTTGAGTCATCATCATCATCAGCATGCTTGCTTTTGAGTGCTGTGATGAAATTTTCCAAACAAAGATGTTTATAAATGTTGGAAAAATGGACATTGCAGGATTGGCCAGTGGAGCAAGCCAAACTACCATCTGAAAATCGAACGAATTCTAGATCTACCTTTGACGGGGGCCTAGCACTACCTACAGGATTACTCGTATTGTTCATTCGTCGTCAGTCTTGATTTTTAATTTAAATGTTTTAAAAATTCTTAGAAATTTTCGTGGTATTTTTATGTCATCATCTTCTCTTCTCATAAATTATATTCATGGTAATTGTTGTCATTTAAGACCTCTGGCAATGAAAACTGGTGTTTGTCTGGCCTTTCCTGTTAAAGGGTACCTACCCGAATCGATCGCTTGAGTTTCTTAAGCCATCACTTTCAACTGAAGAAAACTTGCTCAGAAGTTGATAACACTTAAGAGTCCCCAGCACGCACGGCGTTTCTCAACTTTTCATACAAAAGTAGTTTCGCTTTTATTCCCAAATTAATAAACAGATTAACTCGAAACTTGGTACACATAATAAAATCATTATTGTGAGTGTCAAAAATTAGTGAAAGTCGTGGTAAAATAAAACACAATTAAATTACAGGCAAAAAACTGAATTTTGAAGTTTGTATGGAGGAAACTAAAATGCTCCTAGTTACTAAAATGCTAATAGCTCCTAGATTACCTCCATCCGAGCACGTCTCCCAGAATGGCTGTCTGAATACTTTGAGATTTTTTTAATTATGATTATGCATTTAGTCTGCCAACAAGGAAAAACTAAGTGGCACGTGTGGCTGGTTATGGAACTATGGAAGAGGCATAGAAATATGAACACAAGTCTTGCAGTGCAGTGATGTACGGTTTACACTACTTAGAAGGCGCGTGGCGTGGATTAAGCAATAATAGACTCTGCGTTAACGGCTTAAGAGGATACGTGAGCTGAGCCCCTTTTCAGATTTGAGAAATTTAAATCAATGTTGCTGTCTCGCAGGCGCGGGCGGAGCGACAAAAGGTGCGATAAGGACAACTGCAGATCCGTCGAAAAATCCGACGTAAATAACTCAGAAATCGAGGTTTCGTTCTCGACATTTTCCTCCTCCAAAATTAAACCAATCATAATGAAATTTTGGGAACTGGATGAGAAGGAAATTATCTGTGTCGGACCGTTTTGATTTTTGCGTTTATTGTTGTGGTTTTTGTATACCAGGCATTTCTTTGCAGCCTATTTAATCGGGCCGTTTTCAGCATGTTTGGAGTCACCTAGTACTATTAAGAACAAAAATATCACTAAAAGCAAAACGTAGGTACCGACACAGATACTGACGATATTGATCTTATTTCAGAAAATCATTGATCTACGATCAAAATCCAGGGAGGAATATGTCGAGAATGTTTGTATGGAAAAATGACCACTAGCGTGTCCTCTTAAGTGCTTCACCGCGCGCCTTCTAAGTTGTGTCGCCCTATAAGTGACTTTCATTTAGCTGAGCATTTACTCAGAATTCGTTTATAAATGGACATGATTTCCATGGATTTTGGACCAAACAGTATCTTTGGGTTCATCGTCTACCGTAGGCACATCTTTGTGGGTTTTACGTAAGTACTACATACATAGGTATCTATAGCTAAGCTAGCATAGCAACTCTCAATATTCTACTCAAAGCACGCTAGAGCAGACGAGTTCTCGAATAGAGGATACGAACTGGCAAATACAGCTGATAACTTTGCAAAGTTGGTGGCAGAAACTGAAGGCACATAACGGAGGATTGATGTGGAAAGCCGTGGAGGAGTCCTGTGTCCCGTAATGGACTAACACGGACTGACGACGTGGCATCAATCATTACCATAATTTCACTGTTCTCAGAACTTAGCAGCAGCACTATTTAACATTATTTTCTAGTAGGTAATCACCGAAGTCCATTCCTTGGACACTACAAGTAGAAAGAAGTGGGTACCTAGTTTACTCGTAGAAGAACTACCACATATACCAATTCAGTCAATTCATCCTTATTTACTTATCAATTGGAATCAGATAGTCCTCGTCCGATGCGTTCTTTGCGATAACTTCTTAACTAGGAAAACTTTTTGACTACTTAGTAATATCATGCTTCGTGTGCAGGGGGAATTCAAATGATTGCCAATATTGCGTTATCGGCAATATCGGCGATTTGGACGCGATGTCACCGCCAGCCGGCATCTTACACGAAAAACGAATGAAATAGAGGTACGCTCGATTATCCTTGTTTCGTGCTCAGATTTATTTAAGCGACTCGATTTATCCACTTCTAAAATTTTCCAGAACAGAATTTATGAATTTTTGTTGACGTTTGACTCAACAAATTATAATATTTATTAGGAAGCATTCGTCTGTGAGAACTTCAGCAAGAAGTGGTGCATTTTGAATCTTATGAGAGTTGAGATTTTGAATTATCCTTGCTAACATGTTTTTGAAACGATATACACTTCTATTATTTTCCTTCCATTTTATATCCATTGAGGCAATAAATTACATCAATTAGGTATTAATTTCCTGCATATTTCCATAAAAAAAACACAATCACCAGCCGCACAATTCAAATTGCACAAAAACGAGTCCAAGACTCAAGAGACAATGCCCATTATGAATAAAATGCGCTCATCATCTGCAATTATCTCCTTAAACTTGTAAATTATGGTCCGCCTTTAGCGGCCACAAAAAAAACAACAGGTAAACGCGCAAAACCTCTGCTATGTATGATTAAGCAAAAAAAAACTGGCATTGCATTGTAAATAACATTTGGTATTTCTGAAAAGGTCCGACCGACAATGGTTTAGGAAAATACCGATTCAACAAATTCCTTTTCCTTTAGTCCGTCGCTCTACCGGCTTTAAGCGGAAAGTGCTGTACTCTTCCATCTTGGCTAGACGTGGTAATGAATGTAAAGCGATACAGCGCTGTATTGTGATAGAATTGAAAGTGGAACCCGAGCACCGGAGGTGCCTAGAGCGTAATAACAGAGGGGTAAAATTCATTTCGTTGACGCTCGTAAGCAACAACAGACGCTAGGCCGTTGCATTAAGGTTTTTAATTGAGCATGCAGTTTTTTTTAATGTCTGGCATACATAAAGGGGATGCGAGGGCGAAATTTGCGCGTTGTAATGAGTCTGGTCTGACAATGGACGTTCTGGGAACGGGATGCGCTTTGCGAATTTGTAAGCGTCTGGTATCACCATGTGGCTTTCGGGAGTGCGCAAAAAACAAGGCGAATCAAGCCTTTGTTGCCTTTGAGGGAGATTTTTGCGATAGCGTGACGTTTGGCGCTGTTAACCGTTAATTTAAGTTGGTGCAATTATTAATAAACCTTCAACTGATCTCTGGCTGGTATCAGCTGCTGCGTTGGTCTGACTGTTGCTTGCTACCAAGTTCTATATCCGGTGTTATATATGCATGAATATTGATCGAGTTGTTAGACGGCTCTGTCTCAGAAGGCCCTGCCCATACTGCATAAGTTAAAAATAAGAAAAGTCACCACTTTTACACTATTTTGAAACAGACATGATCCCTGCATGACGATGACGATGGTGGAGAGGGTGCGGGGTTTGGTTGGAATATTTATAACCACCTTCAATACCGTACAACGTTTAATAATGAAACCTTCTTTGGCAATTATTCTGCTATTTTTATTTTTATGACATATTGCCCCCCGAAAGCCTGTTATGACCCCTCATTCAAAATCATTGAAACTGTGCCTGTATTGAAAGAATTACCTACAAAATATACGTGTATTATTACAACAGGCAGTCAGTTTAAGTCTGGAAACCCTTAAAGCAGACCAAATGCGGAGAGACTTACAAGCGCAGCTCTTCAGATGCCAAACACGTACGGACGATGCTATTGTCACGTCTCGGCACCCGTATAGACACGACATATCATTATTATAGGCTCAATATAATGTCTGGCAGATATGTTTCTATCTATAATCAATAGTTTGAAGTTGAACACACAATCTATATCTAGGTCCTATAGTGATACATGATCTTAATAAAGAATAGAACAGGAAGAAATCAAATTAATGTAGAACATGGCTGGTTTGATGACTGCTGCATTTGAATCCATACTTCCATACTAATATTACAAATGTGAAAGTGTGTTTCTTTGTTGGTTTGTTTGTCCGTCCTTCACGTCGCAACGAGTGGACCGATTTGGATGAAATTTGGTATGGAGATAGTTTGAGACCCGGGCATAGGATAGGACTTTTTATCCCGATTTTTCCACGGGAACGGGTTTTCCACGGGTCAAACCAATTTTTCAATACTTCTATAACTATAACTGTTTATTAGGTATGTATAGTGTCATCGGGTAGGTACGCAAATTCTAAGTCTGCGCGGGACGAAGTTCGCGGGCATCGGCTAGTCTTACATAATCTTCATTTCAAGCACATACAAAATACTAACTGCATTTACTATTGATGATTACTTTGACCAGCCAGTTATATTTAACAGTATTTGGATATCTTCAAAATCAGTAATGGTACAGGAATTGTAATAATTTGCAAGAAATTCTGTCCGGTTCGCCGTCTTCTGTCTATGCTTGTCAGTCGAAGCAATACCTTAGTAACTGCCCAAGTTTGTTAAAATTGCTAACAGCAGCGTAGAAGGGGAGACTCCTTCACATTGACGAACGAAAATTCTGCTTGAATGTGAGAATTTTGGTTCGTCCATAATTCTAGGGGGAGATGTAGGAAACAGAACGCTCTGGTCAAGATAGGGATATAAAGGACTCATCCATCATTGATGACTAGGCTTGGGACTTTTGGAAGCATACCGTGGTTCCAAAATCAATATGTGCCTTCATTAGTGTGTCTATATATATGTAGTGATAGTGAGGGTCATGATTCCTTCCTGAGAAGTTGGCTTCTCCTTCACTATGCTCGTCCACCTGTTCCTAAGATGTAGAGCGTCAGACAGCTTGGTGTTCGGCTACGAAACTAGGTAGGTTGGTAGTTATAGCACGAAACAACTCAAAAGGCGCGCGGATTAAGCAATAATAGACTCTACATCAACGGCTTAAGTGCTTCACCGCGCGCCTTTTAAGTTGTGTCGTGCTTACTATAAATGTTACATGTGTTACTAACTACTACCTGGGCGAAAGAGGTTTTCTCGGGTGAAAGATTAGCGCGTTTACAGTATAAGATAACTGTTCCTTTTATATTTTTCCCAATTTTGTTTTCCCTCAGATAAGGTAAAATAGTATCAACACGTCTTGTGTAAAGAAATGTCGTTCTTACCTTAAATATTGTGATGAAGCGAGCGCAACTTTTTCAGTCTTGGGTCTCGTTTAAAATTACTTAATTCGACTAATTTCATCCGAATTATACTGGGGAATTATACGATGCGAAAAATTATACTTAACGTCACAATGACAGAATGACGCATTTAGAAAAAAAATGAGAAAAAGGCAAAAAGATTTCATGGTTAAAGTTTTGATGATCTGGGGGCAATGTAGTACTTGGTAGTGTCCCCGCCAAGACGAGCCAACGGCAGCGCATCAGGGAACTACTTACCTTTTCTCGAAGCCTTTCGTCGTATTGAGGCCAAGACGAGTGCCTGCCTATGTATTGCTTGTACTGTAAAAAAGTTCTGACATCTTATGGAGAGCCAAGTTATGTCGTGACTTTGAAAGAGTCAAAATGTGTGGCTTGGCCGTTTTATTTCTCAATTTTATTTCAACTTGGCCTCACTTTACGTGACAATGTTTTTGTGGGTTTGTTCTTACAACAATTACAACTTATAAATGTAAATATAATCTACGAGGGGTTATCCAAAAGTAATGATAATCAGTATGAAAGACACATAAAATGTTTAATAAAATAATTTATTTTTCTACGTAATCTCCTTCCAAGTCTACACACTTAGACCATTGTTTCTCCAGACCACGAATTCCTTTAAAAAAATTTTTTTTCTTGACCCTCCAAAAATGCCTCCACAGCGGCCATTACCTCGCCATCATTTAAAAATTTGTTGCCTCTAAGATCTTCCTTTAGCCGTGGAAAGAGATAAAAGTCGCTGGGGGCTAGGTCTGGCGAATATGGGGGGTGTTCCAGCAATTCGAACCCTGAATCACGGATGGCAGCCATCGCAACGCCGGCCTTGTGGGGCGGTGCGTTGTCCTGGTGAAACAGGATGCCAGCTCGAAGTTTACCCCGCCGCTTTTCTTTGATTGCCTCTCTCAATCTGCGTAGTAGGAGCCCGTAATAGTGGTTCCCTTTTCCAGGTATTCGATCATTATGACTCCCTCAGCATCCCAAAACACTGAAGCCATGATCTTACCAGCGGAGCTTGCTACCTTGAATTTCTTCGGTGTAGGGGAAGACGCTCGCTTCCAGGTCATGGATTGCTGTTTGGTCTCAGGATCGAAATGGTGGATCCAAGACTCGTTCATGGTTACAAACCGACGCAAAAATGTTTCGGGATCAGTTTGATATTTTGTCAAGATTAGACTTCGAAATCTCACATCGTATTTTCCTTTGTTCAGCCGTTAACATTCTAGGCACCCAACGAGCGGAGACTTTTTTCATGTGTAGTTCATCAGTTAAGATTCTTTGAATGCTGCCATACGAGATGCCTATGAGCTCAACTAGATGCCTGATAGTCATCCTTCTATCTGTTAAAACGAGATCTTGAATTTTTTCGACGTTTTCTCCAGTAATGGCGTGAGATGGACGGCCTTCGCGATGTTCATCTTGAGTGGATGTTCTTCCGAAGTTAAACTCCTTTGACCACCGTGCCACTGTGGAATACGGTGGAGCGGACTCGCCCAGTGTTCTCATTAATTGGCTATGGGTGAAAAATTACAATGTGCTCGATTATTTTTATATGAATAGGAATAACCTTCCGTATCAAGAGAAAAAAATCTCAGAATTTTCCGTGCCGTAGATTTCGCGTAAAAAAAAGAAATTGATTTTGTGTTATGACGATTGAAATAAAGGTGTTTCCTTGGTCCAAGTATGCAGCACTACTTCTTGAAAAAAAAAATGTCAATAGTGTCAACACTTTTTTTCGAAGGTTATTCCTATCCTTAAAAAAATAATCGAGCACATTGTCATTTTTCACCCATAGCCAATTTAGCGTATATATCTTTAGTACACATTTTTTTCAAACAGAAGTATTTAATAACCGCTCTCTCCTCAGTTTTCTCCATTTTTGCGTTATTGTTCCGACTGCTCGTGAAAAAACAGCTGCAACTCTCTGACAGATACATATTTTTATTTTTTTATTTACTAAGGAGTCTTTATGGCCAGTAACGGCATACCTATTTATTTTAATCCGATTCAATAAGTATTCAGTTATCATTACTTTTGGATCACCCCTCGTATCTTATACTTTAAACGCGCTAATCTTGTATATTTCTTTCTATATTTATTAATACAAGCGATCTCAGAAACGGCTCTAAAGACTTGGACGAAATTTGGAATATAGGAGGAGGCGACAAATCGATCTATCTTAGCGTCTCACATCTGAGAAAACTCGGTTAAATAGATAGCTATCCAGCACCTTCACCCGAGCAAAGCTCGGTCGCCCAGGTACTCAGATTAACGTTAAACAACATTTTTAGGGTTCCGAACCTCAAGAGGTAAAAACGGAACCCTTATAGGATCACTCGTGTCGTGTGTCTGTCCGTCCGTCTGTCACATGCAGTCGATTTTCTCCTAAACTACTGGACCGATTAAATTGAAATTTGCTACTTATATGTATGTTTGTGACCCAAAGACGGACGTGTAACGAAAATAAATGAATTTTAAACATATACTCTATTTTTGGGGGCTAAATTTGAAAATATATTAATAAAGTTTTTCAAACTATATCGTGTGATATATCAAATGAAAATACTTCTTATGAGGATCTCAAATATATATTTTTTTCTGTTTTGGTCAATACTTTTCGAGTTATTTAAGAAAATAGGCGAAAATGACCATTCCCCCCTTATCTCCGAAACCACTGGACCTATTTTTTTTTTAATACGGAGGATAGTAATTGCCCTATAGATTACAGGAAAATTATTAAGAAGTCCAGGGTATTTGAAATCTATCATATAAAAGAGCTTATCCTGTAAAACGGTTTGAAAATGACGTTATTGAAAATAATCAAGGGTCGGAACCCTCTCCACGCGAGTTTAACTCGCTTCTTGGCCGGTTTTTTTTAATATTATATACTTATACGTATTTATTTAATAATCGTTTTCAACATTTTCTTTCACGTCACGTAGGCCAACTTGCTCCAACGGTTACCCTCTAACTCGAGATAACTTGATACAACTGAACCTGAGTTAAGCTAACCCGAGTTTAGTGGCTTGGTGCAAGTGGGCCTTGATATCCTGTGATTATCTTTTCACTACTTATCATGATGATGACGTCATAATGAACTATCCTCGTACTTCGCAAAGAAAAACACCAACAATCAAACACCTAATTTCAGTACAAAGCACAACGAAGACATAAAACTCCCAAAAACGGGCCGATCACAGACTCGCATCAGCTCGACCCTTTTCAAATTCCAAACGCACCGGGAATGCATGAAGAGATAAAAATTCAGCCCCGCTTTAATAAAATTACGGCGTCGGGCGCGCGTGGGGGTAGAGGGGGGCGGAAATTGAAAACCTCCGGCCTCGGGGCCCTGTTATCTCGCGCGGCGCGGCACTTGTAGGGGCGCTGCTGGAGTGTACGTGGCCAGTGAGCTTCAATTTATAATTGGAATGGGATCTCATTAGTAACGGATTTGTGCATACTGTCATTGACTTCATTCATTATTATCATTGTAGGTTGGTAGAGCACGACACAACTTAGAAGGCGCGTGGCGAAGCATTTATTTTAGCCGTTGATGCAGAATCTATTTTTTCATCACACTTGCGCGAAAACGTTGTCATTACAGACTGGCAAAGCGGTCTCTACGGCCCATATTATGACCGCGGGCTTTCGAGATTTCTTAAGAGCCCACGGGCCGTAATGTATTTTTTAAAATTGATAAACGCATTTGGCCGACTGTTCGCACCGCGAACAAACCTTTTTCTTTGTTTTACCTACGTACATTAAGTCTTTTTTTCAATTTGTCGTAATTATTGATTTTTAATCTTGAATTTTCTCAATGATTACTTGGTATTTATCCATTTCCTTTATTTTCCTCGAAAGTGTGATGAAAAACATTGTGTGTATCACCTATCTATAAGAATTGCACTCTCGAGCCCTTATAAATGCTCTCGACTGCAATTCCTCGTTTACCGCCCTTAATACACAATATACTATTGTTTAATCAACACGCCTTCTAAGTTGTTTAAAACTGTAGGTACAGAACGACACTATTTTTAACATGGACGCGGTTAAGTAATAAATAATAGGTAGGTAGATTTACAACGCGGAAAATAACTAAGTACACATTATTTATTAATTAGTCATACATAAGTAGTGTCATTTGCCGATGTGCAGTGCTATAGATGCACATTGACGGTTTTTTTTTTACCATAAGTCAATTTAGAAACTAAGTTTGTAATTTGTTAATGCGATCATAATATGCTTGCAATGTAGGTATAGAAAAAAAAGTACAAAAAACTAAAAACAAAATCTGTACGAAATAAGTAGTACCTACTTTAAATGACTACAAAACGGACAGACGGAGTGTAAAAAGTAAAAAAGTTCAAGCATAAACGCAAACTGGGGAAAACTTTCAAGCGCAATATCAATTGATGTATCCAATTTGGAACCCTAAACCTATCGAATAAAGTGCAAAAATAGATACGTTACTCTCTAGCTAGACGATCACTCTCCCGCAAATGACAGAAACAACCCATCTCAACACAAACAATAATCAACCTTAACTCTCTATTTCAGAGTTGAGAATATTTTCGGGCAATATTGCGTACTTTGTCTCATACGAGACAATAGTGTAAGGGCCATCATTCATTGTAGTCCATTGTAATGTCTTCTCTGCCGGCCGGATAAAGCCCGGGCCACATGGATCGTGTCTGCACCACACTAGGTATACCACAGCCTATTTAAGTCCCACTGCTGGGCATAGGCCTCCTCTCATCACGATAGGGTTTAGGCTGCGCGCCCACGCGAGCTGTGTTTCATTCAATAATGTTCATTCATTAATCTTTACTAATAGGGAAGACGACAGGGTGAAGAAATCGAAATTCTAATTAGTCCGTCGGTCAGGTAATAAAGAAATATTAGACACGTATTTTTCGTTTTATTAAATTAACAAAGAATGACTAAGTTAAAACGCATTAAAGTTGGAGAGTGGGGGATAACTACGTCACCGTTAGGTATAAATCGTTACCTAACCGTGACGTCACGCGACATTTCAACTCAATATATCTCCGTATAAGTTTGATTACGTGAAAAAAGAAAAAAATCGTGTCCAATACTTTTCAATAATCTTCCTGATAGACTAAGGAAAAAAGTTGTCGTCATCCCCATTTTACTACAATATCATCATCATCATTTCAGCCGAAAGACGTTTACTGCAGTGATGGACATGGGAATCCCCCAAGGTTCGCCACTCAGACCGGTCTTGTGCCACTCGCATACACCGCGTTCCCGCCACCTTTACAAGGTCGTCGCTCCATCTTGTTGGATGTCTACCGACAGCTCGTCTCCCGGTTCGCGGACGCCACACCAGAACTTTCCGCCCCCATCGGCTGCCCTTTTCATAAAACTAACTTCACTACAGTATTTCAAACAAAGTAGTCGCTTCCTGCTGTCTGTCCCTACGTATGCTTAGATCTTTAATTAAAACTACGGAACGGATTTTGATGCGGTTTTCTTAAATAGATAGAGTGATCCATTCCCGCGTAAACGCTATAACGGATTTCCACGCGGACGAAGTCGCGGGCAGAATCTAGTTGATTATATAAAGCATGTTAACAAGGACTTCGAATTTAGGTACGAGTACAGGTACCTAATTTAGTCTTCGTTCTAATGACCCTTCGTGTAGCACGGGGAGTCAACCGTCTACGAACAGTGTTGCCATATGCCGGCCATGTGTCATTGCGTTTCTTTGGCGGTTTTTTCAGCCGCATTGTTCACGCGTGGCCGGCTGCGGTCGAAGAAAGTGTCCATTAGCTCATTGTTCGTGTAAGAAGAATTATTAGACTAATTCGACGTTAACGTCGCGTGGCGAACTGCTAATGGCTCATTCATATTGGAAGTTAAATACGCGTTTAAACGATTGATTCTTTGTGAATGATAGGTAGAGCCATTATTTATTTTTCGATCTACTAATACTACTACAGCCTGCCTATTTGCGTCCCACAGCTGGGCAAAGGCCTCCTCTCGTCACGAGAGGGTTTGGGTTGGCCTATAGTCCCCACGCGGGCCCGGTGCGGATTGGGGGCTTCACACACACTTTGATACTTCGCAGATGCGTGCAGGTTTCCTCACGATGTTTTCCTTCAACGAAAGCTCAGTGGTAAATTCAAATTGAATTTTTCGATCTATAAGTAATGCATCATTTTATATTTTTTCTCAAAAATGCAATGAAATGTTGATATTATGTTCTTCTTATTAGCCTGATAAATATCGGGAACGGAAGTTGTCACAACTGCAACTTCCTCCTTCCCGGCCTCTGTAGTAATAATGTACTATTTCACCACACTACTAGCTCGCCCTCGGAAAGAGTCTATTTGCCTCTATTCTTCGATTTTGTACTCGATCCTGGAAAGTATTTTTGGATTTCGAAGTGGTAAACACCGTTGACAGATACAGATTGAAGCCAACTTCTGAAACGCTTTGAATATAGCTCCGAAACTCGGTTTTGTCACTAGTTGCTAGTGAGGTGAAAAAAATTGTGTTTCACTCGTTTCACCTATTTCGCATCTTTCGCTTTAGTAAACGATTCACTACGCTCAGTGATCTATTTTTGAACCGCTCGATTCGCTCGTGGTTCAAATTTCAAATTTCAATCATGATTGCGTGCTTCGCTTCTTCAGCTTTCAATACCTGTTATATTACGGAGTTCCTATGGCCACCTTCCAGCTCCATCATCAGATTAGCTCCACGTCATCATAATATTGCTTTGTCACGCGATTTACATATTCGTGCACAATTTCAGCTCAATCAGAAATCGGGGAATGGGTCAAATTTACAAATCTTGCAGGTCGACCTAATAAAGGCTTTTTTGGAAGATAAAACAAAAAAAATATTGCAACTTCGTTCATAATGAATTCCATTTACAAAATACGGTGAGTATTTTATGTTTTTAAACCTTTGATATTTGAAGCTTACCTAAAATGATTGCGTTGACATAATGCTACCATAACTCAGACATCCAGAGGCATACCAGAACTCTTTTAATGTCTGTAGTCAGCAAATAATCCAGGCGTGTCACTTGCCCCATGATTCCTACAAACTGCGCAATGCAGTTATGCAAGAATGCGTCCAAGTGCGCCTTTTTGAACCGACCATAGAATTTTAAAATACCTACATATTTAAGTGTAGATATTAATGGAGAATGCAAAGCATTGCCAGGTGATAAGTTATAAGCCATAGTAACTAGATAGGAGAAAGGTGTGTCAAGCTTTCGTTTTGATATTCAAGCTGAGGTTCCTATTCAAGCTAGCTACTTTTTATCGAGCACTGGCAGCGCGTCCTGCTCATTAGGCGATAGCGGCCCCTACGCATTAGGGAATGCCTCTCCCTCTGTGGTAAGGCGCCGTCCTTGTTTGGCGCGTGGGGGTTCGAGCGAAGTAAATGAGCGGTTCGATGAGCGTGGGCGTCTTGTTAGGGCTCCGTTGACTTGGAACTTGGTAATAATGGTTGGTGGGATTTGAAAGTAACAAAGCTTTGTTCGAATATTAGCCTGTTGCGTCGTCCGTGACTATAGGTCGATGCAGTTTTCAAAAACTGTTTTATTAATTTACTAGCTTTAACCCGCAACTTCGTATGCGCAGAAATCTTAAAATTTAAAATCCCGTTTTTTTTCCCGTTCCCGTGGGAATTTCAGGAAATGCTTTCTTAGCGTATGCCTACGTCATAACATCTACCTGCATGCCAAATTTCAGCCCGATCCGTCCAGTGGTTTGGGCTGTGCGTTGATAGATCACTATGTCAGTCAGTCAGTCAGTCATCTTTGAATTTTATATATTTAGATTTAGTTTTAGGACTGAGCTTGGGTTAAGTGACTGTAAGAAAGAGAACCTTTCATGCTCCTTCTTTCTTTCCTTTTTTAGCTAACTATGTTTCTTCTTCTTCTTCATGTGCCTGTTGTCACCCTTCTTTTTTGTTATTTGTATTTACTTGTGTACCTAATTGTTTTTTTGGTGTTCAAGAAAGTGTATTTGTATTGTATTGTGCCTCTTTGACTAGCGAAGGTTAGCAGTCAGCTTCGTATTTCATCCCTGTCCTGTCCATTGCGAGGCAAAATAGCTGGACTGTGCTCGCAATCTCCAATCTCGATGGTTTCTCAACCACGACGACTTCTGTTCATAGCTATGTTTGAGGAAAATTAAATCGGTTCAGTGGTTTAGAAACTATCGGCTCTATTCTGATGTCATATGTCGCCGATGTATTTGAAATACGAAGGGCGTTTTAAATTTTAAATTTGTCCGACATGTTTTCGATTTTGTCTTTGTTGGTGTAAAATAAAGAGTAGGTACCTGTTTTTATATTGTACTAGCTTTTCCCCGCAACTTCGTATGCGCAGAAATATTAAAATGAAAAATCCCGTTTTATCCCGTTCCCGTGGGAATTTCGGGAAGTCCTTTCTTAGCGGATGCCTACGTCATAACATCTACCTGCATGCCAAATTTCAGCCCGATCCGTCCAGTGGTTTGGGCTGTGCGTTGATAGATCACTATATCAGTCAGTCAGTCACCTTTGAGTTTTATATATTTAGATTGTACAGTCCACCACCACATACCGTCTATCTTTGTCCTACTCCTACTGCTGGGCACAGGCCTCCTCTGAACACGAGAGGGTAATAGGCTGTTGTTTGGGAACTTCGCGTTCGCACACGTCCTTGAATTACTTCGTAGATGAGTTCAGGTTGCCTCACGATGATTTTCTTCACAGTAAAGCTCAATTCAAATTCAATTTCGCACATAAGTAAACTCACGGGTGCGCGCTGGATTGGTCTCCCAATTCTCTACATGAGAGACGGTATAAGTCAAACCACTAGGCTACCACGGCATCACGCGGGTGTTGTAATTGTACAGTACCTACATTGGTACTGGACTACTGGTACGGGTTTACACAACTGAGAAGGCGCGTGGATTAAGCAATAATAGACTCTGCGCCAACGGCTTAAGTGCTTCGCCGCGCGCCTTCTAAGTAGTGTCGTGCTATACATGCTCAATGTGTTCGTATAGTGTTCAGTGGTTATTTCCAGATAACTGTGCGCGGCGCACCCAGTGGTCGTTACCGCGGTAGATAACCGTGACAACTATAAACTGCCCTTCACGCATGCGCAGCGTTCCTCTCACCACACTACATGTCTCTTTGCCTTTAATTAACGCAAGTATGCCCGGATCACATCGAATGCGCCTGCGTCGTTTACGGGTCGTCTGCGGCTCGCCTGCAATGTATCCATTTGATCTATTATAAGTAAGGATTCACAATCAGCCGAAGAAAAATGGCCCATCAAAACGGGTGCCCGAACAACTCGGGCACCCGTTTGGCGCTCAGTAAATTTGACACTTAAGTCTTATAATGTTAGGTTCACTTTTGTATAAAATATGTATCTTGACACATGTTATAAAGAGGCGTTATTAGCATATTGGAACGTATTTTCTAATGTCAGTTTGCTCCATTTATTCTGACATATTCTGTTACGCACTGTTCGTCCATATGTTATTGTGGGTCAATGACTGTATCTTATACTTTAAACACTAATCTTGTATATATTTCTCTGTTTATTTATTTATCCAAGCGATCTGAGAAACGGCTCTAACGATTTGGACGATATTTGGAATTGGTGTTTACGGGGGCGACAAATCGATCTAGCTAGGTCTGATATCTGAGAAAACTTGGTTTTAGCTATTTTCACCCGAACAAAGGTCGGTCATCCAGGTACTAGCATTAGTTCTTGTAAGACCTTCACTGTCCCACCGCCTGCGAGATGGGCGGCTGTTGTGGGGCTGCAATCAATATTTAACTGTAGGTACTATTAAGAATCGATTAACCGCAACACATTTCACAACCCTACGAGACGAGCCGATTTTGACAGTTACGTTACGTGTCCCCTCACTACCCAAGTGTCATTCAGCGGAGAACGGTTGGCGCGCGACTTGCGCGCGAACTCGCTATGACGTGTTGAATATTAGTTTCCAGTTAGAAAATAAAGTTTATTGTTATAAAGTGTGTTTCTGATTTTTAAGTACCTACCTATTTGTTTCTAAGGGTTGCTTCATGTAACTCAAGTCTTCTCAATGGAAAAGGTATCAGGTCCAGGTACCTTTTTATTTGAAACGAAATGAGGATTTTTTATTGATGTTAAAAATAAAAAAAACGGCCAAGAAGCGAGTTAAACTCGCATGACGAGGGTTCCGACCCTTGATTATTTTCAATGGCGTCATTTTCAAACCGTTTCATAGGATAAGCTCTTTTATATGATAGATTTCAAATACCATGGACTTCTTGATAATTTTCCTGCAATCTACTATCCTCTGTATTTTTCCCAAAATTTTTGGACCAGTAGTTTCGGAGATAAGGGGGGGGGGGGGGGCATGGTCATTTTTCGCCTATTTTCTTAAATAACTCGAAAAGTATTGACCAAAAAAGAAATAAAAAAATATACTTGAGACCCTCATAAGAAGTACTTTCATTTGATATGTCACACGATATAGTTTGAAAAACTTCATTAATATTTTTTCATATTTAGCCCCCAAGAATAGGGTCTATGTCTAAAATTAATTTATTTTCGTTACACGTCCGTCTTTGGGTCATAAAATAAAGAAAATATGAACAAAAACAAATACAATTAAAGAAAAAAAAACCGATTGAACACCAAAGCGATTGCCCTCAGCTTTATGTCTGGGTGCGGGCCAAGACGCTGGTTTTCAGGACAGCCGCACAGAGAAGAGCAGATAGCGCTGCCAAGTCAGTAAAGTGCCGTATATTATATAGTACTTGCTTCTGCCCGCGACTTCGCCCGCGTGGAATTCGGTTTACGCGTTCCCACGGAAACTATGTGTTTTTCCGGGATAAAAAGTAGCCTATGTCGTTTCCCGGGACCTCAACTATCTTTATGCCAAATTTCATCTCAATCGGTCCAGCGGTTGAAGCGTGAAGAGGTAACAGATAGAGTTACTTTCGCATTTATAATATTAGTATGGATAGTATGGATTTCAATTTATCAGTATGTAATTCAATCAGACTCCTTCATGTCAAGAGCTTGCGCCGTGAAGTGCCGGCCCGTCGCGCCGGTCCGGTTGTTTGTGGAGCAGGATTCCGCGCTTTAACGAGCTGCGCACACGCCGGCTTCCGAGAAACCCGATGATTTGTTGACGACGCTTCGGCCTCTGTTTGATAGGCGTTTCGAGATTTTTAGAATGGCTGTGTAGATTTATCGACTGATGGCAAATACGATAGAAACATTTACTATATGTAACTAGTTACCTATATTTGTGGGAATATTGACGCAAAAAGCAACAAAACGTGGTAGGTATAAAAGCAATGAGAATTAGAATAGGTAGGCTATACTTACTAGGTAACCTGTAACATTTTTTTAAATTTATTAAGCAAATTAGTCGCAACTCGCATACGGTCTACGGGTACTTTTACACTTCAGAAAATATTATACCGGCGCTTCCAAGTTCGTGAGAAGAAGCGTCACAACAAACTCGTCAGTATAAGTTTGCAGCTATATTCACTCTTCTATGAAAGTATTAGTCAAATATAGCACAATTCTTCAAGCTTAATCAAGAATGAAGCACTAGCTCTTCGCGCGACTTCAACTGCGTGTAAATTCATATCAAACTTCCCCCCCCCCCTTTCAACCCCCTAACGGCATCCCTGACGTCATCACGTCGGGGATAAAATGTCTTATGTATATATCCAGTTTTTTTCGTCTAATTTGTTTTCGTCTAATCGATTTAGGGACGCTTGTTCAAAACAAGAACCTACCAGCAAAACCAATGGCCGATAAGGCTGGAAGGTTCTAGAATGACAGACTGTCATCGAGAGTCTACTAAAATAACTAAGTGCCAGTAGGAGCAATTAGAAGAAGTCGAGGGAATGTGATGGATATAGGAACTATGACGAAATGTCGCTTCTTGAATTGTTTTAGACTGGCGTGAACGTGATGACTATGATGGTTATAAAATCTTCGCTACTGACCTAATAGCCCGCTGATGATTGTGTACTGTGTATGTATTCCGATAGGTACATACACATACATTGCCATCACTTAAAATGAAAAATCCTGACTGCGCTGTATTACGTTACGCCGGACAATTGCCTGAAAGCCAGACATTATCGTCTTTAATAGTTAAGCATGAGTTTCATTCTTTTCTAGGTACATATCCTTATACTCGTATTTGCCAACGTTAAATCTCTATTTAACGTTGGCAAATAGGTACGAGTTTTACATTCCTTTACATTAGGTACAGGTTTACACAACTTAGAAGGCGCGTGGATTAAGCAAAAATAGACTTTGCACCAACGGCTTAACTACTTCGCCGCGCGCCTTTTAAGTTGTGTCGTGCTGTACTGCCTATTTACTTTTATAGAATTTACAAATTTATATAGGATTTTAAGCCGGACGTGCGTTTTGCTGTAGGTACCTAATAGTCGTTCAAAAGCGGAGCATCAACTCTGAATATTTTTGTTAAAGTGGGTGTAGGTATGTGGCGTTGATTGCTTCGCTAATATTGCAACGCGTTACGCCGGTTACAGTTACAAATACATACACGGACAGGCCGGACAATGGGAAGAACATTTGGCCGGTCACGACTTTAAAAAGCCAAACATGTAAAGTTAAAGGCGGATGGATGGAAACCTTAATCGTATACCTATCAGGTATGATAGTGTCTTGGCTCTGATCAATTATTCAGAAACTTCATAGTTGTGTCATGTAAACATTTACTTACACAGCGGCCATTGATTGTACGGTAGAAGCGCTGGATATTACAACTTAACTTTTGTAAAGTTCTTCATTGTATTTACTTCAAAGATACTTACCTAAGTTTCCAATTCGCAGTTATGAATAAAATATGGATCAGGTAGGTAGATGAAGATGAAAAAGAAAGGCAGCCGGTGAAATTTCTGGCACAGAGGCATTCCATCTTGGGTAGGCAACGCATTCGAGATCCTATGGTTTCCTAATAGGATTTTGGTGTCCATGGGCCGCAGTGACCACTTACCATCAGGTTGGCTGTGCGCTCGTTTTACCAATGAATGAGTGGAATCTTCGCATCTTCCTGGTGTTCTTGAGAGTATTTATTTGTTTATAAAGAACCATTTCAGGAACTATCTAATGATTTGGACGGCAATATGGGATCAAGAGGGCAACACATCGATCTATAGCGTAGCGAGCTAGGTCTCAGACACGGGAAATCTTATTATTTTAGGGAAGTATTTTTGTGTGTAACTACTTTAATTAAGTAAAAAACTATTATAAGTAAGGATTCACTATCAGCCGGAGAAAAATGGCCCGTCAAAACGTTTGGCCTTCGTTATAAAGAGGCGTTATTAGCATATTGGAACGTATTTTTTAATGTCAGTTTGATCCATATATTTTGACATATTCTGTTAGACACTGTACGTCCGTATGTTATTACTTATTATAGATCAATGGATAACTTCTTATAAATGGATAGACTATGGCTGCGGCCACGAAAAAACATGACGCAGTAGCGTTGTAGCGTTACGTAGCGTCGTAGCGTTACGTGACGTTATCACATATACAATAATTATCGTCAGTAAACCGACTTTACAGACAGCCATTTTTTATCAAAATGAACTTCTAATTCGTTGAGAAGGAATGATTGGTTAAGAGGATCAGTAAGAAGATTAAAACATAAACTAAGTATTTCATAACCTGTAATATGACATGAAATGGAACAAAGCCAGGTTGACATCAGCAAAATAAGCGGTGATGTTATTTTCCTACGTTACCTCTTACTCGTACAGCGCCACAGACCTGCAATTAGGTGATAAAGAAGAAGGAAACAATCTGGTTAGATACTTACCAATTTCATATCAATTACTTTAATTATAATACAACAATTCAAACAATCATAAACCACACAAAACACCTACTCACCCACCGTCATCATCATTAGCCACACTTAAGTAGCGTAGGTATTCAAATATCTACCTAAAGATTTATCCCATTCAATTGGACAAACAAGAACAAAACGTCGCCAGACGCCTTAATCTCCGGCAATCATAAATAATAGCCCGTTCCCACGTCCGTCACCTCGACGTCTTATTTATAAGCTTGTTATTCACTCGCGCACTTGACCCTTTCAGATTGAAACTACGGTCCCGATAAAAAAATTACAAAACGAATAAACCCTCTTACGAACATCCATTAACCACGCACACATCCGCGCTGATAACCTCATTCGAACGTATCAAAGTTAAAAGTCACGCACACCGACGACCGTTCTCTATTCGCTCTAACCAACACACACGAGCTCATACGACTGTCCCCGATAGAACGCGCGCACACACACAGCACCAAGCAACCGTGTTACCACTGTAACCGACCAAGCATTCGTGCGGCTTCCAATTTCAAATTCTCGTACGTTTGCTCCGAGCGGCGGTCTTAATTTGGATTCGGCTCACATGCGCACTGCGGCCATTTTTGTCGTATTTTTAGAGCTGATGCGCTGTTTTGCTGACTTTATTTGCGGACGCGTTTTTACCGTTAATACGGTCGAAGTTAAAAGTTTTGAAGACTGGCGTGTGGTTAATGAGTTGGTTCAGGCGAGTTCCTAATAAAGATGTAAATGGTAATTCCAGTTTTTGCAGGCCATAAAACAATCCTCATTACGAGTGCGAGGCACTCAAGAATGCGCGTTGTTTATCTGCGGTGATAATAGTTTGTGCACTTTAATGCCCGTCCGTTAATTGCCTGCCTAATTACTTCTCTTAATTGGAAAGCGGAAGAATAAATATTTATTTGTATGTTCACAATTTAGAGAATATTAAAAGCCTTACTTAAGAACGATAGGACGAGTTTTAAAAAACTTTGCATCGAAGGTTTTGCCGCACTTCTATGGAAATTAAATATCAGACAGCCACACCTTATAGACCTAAACACACTAATTAAACGCATCGCACGACGGGACGCAGTGTTTCGCAAATCGCAACATTTGCCACAATTTGACGGTGTTTGGGACCTCTGAATTTGTTGAATGAAAAAGTATTGTTGGTTTGCAGAAATAAAAACTTTATTGCCTACAGTTTTTATTTACCTATTGGTAAACTACCAATGCTCTATTCCTATGCATTTTCGGCTCGGCTCTGGATTTTGCTAAACAAATATCTTATTGACCGAGTGGGTGAAATGAGCGAAGCGTCTCTCTATTTGGCCACAAAAATGTTTGATAGATTCTCGTGAAATTTTGTGGACAGGTTCAAAAATTATATGGAATTTTTTTACCAATTCAGTATTTGGATTTTTTACAAAATGATCTAGCGAGGTCAACAACTCTCAGAGCCTCTATTAGTTAAGTCAGGGACATTTTCTTTCTTTCATGTTTAGGAATCTTGTCCTGCAGAAAAGTTATTTCCCACAGAACCTTTCTCACGTATACTTAAACATTAAACAACTCGAGATACCATAAGTCCATAGAGACTATCATTAATCGATCAGTATTTCCAACATAAGGAATTTACTCTAATGTCTCGAGACTGTGGGGTCCTTGCGGATACACTTCGACCCATCGGGATCTTTTGTGTACCTAATTACTCCTCTCCATGCAGCTAATTCATTGCTTCCTCCACCTGCACTAATAGGTTAATGATGGAGTGCAATGGCAGTGCTTTGAAATCCCCTGGTTCAGGGTAAACGCTACCTAGGAGTTTCATTCTGAGCCTGGCGAGTGCATCACATTCGCACAGAATGTGTCGCATTGACTCATCCTCTTCGCCTCATGTTCTGCAAGCTACTTATATCAGTGCATAGTTCCATCTTCACTAATTGGCTTTTAACGTCGAAGTGACCCGATGAACGTTCTAAACCTACAGACGTATATGTATAATAAGTAATAACGTATGGACGAACAGTGCCTAACAGAATATGTCAAAATATATGGAGCAAACTGACTGACATTAGAAAATACGTTCCAATATGCTAATAACGACTCTTTATAACGAAGGCCAAACGGGTGCCCGTGCTGTTCGGGCATCCGTTTTGACGGGGCCATTTTTCTCCGGCTGATTGTGAATCCTTACTTATAATAAGATCAATGCCTACAGAGCATTGAGTGAGTTCACACCAAAAGTGCATGCGCACGTATGGGTTGTCTATACAATAATACTGCTATCATTATCATAGTTCTCGTTCTCGTAAGACATTACACACCGGTTGCTCGTGGTTCGGTATGACCCGCAGCGGCATTGCTTTTGGCTATGCGTTTGCGATGCGGATTACGACTGTCAAAGGGCGAGGTGCGCTGAGGTTGAGGCTTTTCTATACGAAATTTAACCTTATGTGCGCCACTCGTACTGTCGTCGTATGGTCGTAATATGAATCGCAAACGGATAGCCAAACGCAATGCTCAGCTCAGATATTTTCCGTTTTTGTTAAACCGCTTCATCCTACGTAATTTATTTGCAACACGGACATCTTAGTGATTCTTGGACGTTGTATAGCCACGTCACAATGTTTTGTGAAATTATTAGTAGGTAGCTTTAAACAATTCTTGTATGCCACCTTCAATTGGATAAAAAAAGGAAAAGGTATGTTTAAATCCGAGAGACATGAAATGAAATAAAATATCTTTTTCACCTCAGCAGCTCGAACAAGTAGACTTTGCTGTCAGAAATCAGTGAGCAAAATCGTGTTTGTTTCACTGAGTGAAACAAAGTATTTTTTTAATTTGTTTTTTTTTAGTCCATTTATCCCATCAGGCAATCCCATCAGGCAAAGGCAAAGGCCTAAGCCATGCAGCCACAGTGTCATGTTTTAGTTTAATGTGATCAATTTACTATTCTAGATCAAAATTATTCAGTAATATACGAAGAATAAACAAATAAAAGTACCCACTTAAAAACAAAACGAATAAAATACTTCTTAAAATGTAGTGAAATCGTTCCCGCGCTTTTTCTTTTTTTTTTTAAGTTTGATAACTGGGAATGGTCGTTCGGATACGCGCAATGCATCAGTACCGCCGTGTATTTTTAGGCATTAAAATTATACGTTGATTTTACCTTCTGAAAATCTTGCAATTTTTAAAATGACTTATATTTTATATAATTATGTTATTTGTAATCATTTTAAACTAAAGTTTTGATTTAAAGTAAACTTAAAGTTTTCAAATATTACCGAATAAATTCGAAATTTTCATTGTACTAGTTTCCGAACATACGTTTCGAAAATTGCCGCCATTCTTTCATGTCAAATCATGTCTTTCTTCTTCATTTTCAACAGCTAACTTTAAAGTAATTCTTTTAAAACATGAAATTTAAGTAATAATTTGAGTGAAAGGAGTGAAGAAGAAATGTTATTTCATATTTTTCGTGATGTAAGTATTCTTTGCAAGTACCTTTTATGTGTTCTCGCTACTGAGGTGAAAAATTGTATGTGCTACTCGAGAGCAATTTCTTTTTCACCTCTCTGGCTCGAAAGTGGTCGTTTTGCAGCTTGATATCCGAGCGCAAAAGTTGATTTTATCCGCTAGCGTGGAAAGTGTTTTTGAAATTCGAACGACGCATGACGCCACTGTCACAATAAAAAAACAACGATACGTTCTGAAACGCAATTCGTCGTGAGAGTTTTATTAAAATAAAGGTTCAATTTACTTAATATCATCATTAATAAAATTATATTAATAATACACCGTTTCAGATGTATTTCATTATTTGACTATGTTTTATCACAAAAATACTTAAATATGTGTATATTTTAACTGTATTCAATGAATAATTGAATCTTGAAGTACGAGTAGGAGTGATTTGGAACGCAACCCCGGAGGTTGCGTTCCAAATCACAAAAAAAACATTTAAAAAAAAAGTTTTAGATTGCTGGTTTTGTAATTTAGAATACCTATACGAAGTAATAAAGAAAATATGAGCGATTCTAGCGATGAAGATACGAATTTAACTCCTCCAGAGTTAGCACAAACTGTACGTGACGCCGAACTAAGTCTTCTTCCCGAACAATCGCGCGTGAGGTGAAAAATTTTGTGTTGCGCTCAGCAGCAAAGTCGTTTGCGGTCTCGTGCCTTGAAACCCTCGTTACACTCAGGATTCTATATTTGAACCACTCGCTTCGCTCGTGGTTCAACCCTAGAATCCTTCGTTCACTCGGGTCTCAATCACGCACTCACAGCAAACAACAACTTTGCAGCCTTGCATAACAAATAACTATTATTTCTCGTGCTTTTGAGTCCTTCGCTAAGCTCATTACACAAACATGGCACTCGAAGCAAAAAACAATTTTGCTCTCTTGTTGCACAAATAACTATATTCGGCTATTTTGAACAAAACAAATAACACAAAACCAAAAATAAATACACATCCACTTAAAATAAACAACAGAACCTCATTTTAAATAAAACGAACTAAATTTAAAGTTTAATAGCCGAACGCCATGTACCTCTACAGCTCAGCATAATACTGTGCTCCGGAGCCACAGCGCTGATTTTCAGCTGCGCCCGTTTTGTCCGTCGCGAAACATCCCAACAAAATCGACTTACTTACTTCTGTCTGTCGATAACGTCGAGATGTTATCAAACTGGCGACCTTTTGTCCGCATCGCGTTGTCCGCACTGCAGACTACTTGAAGTTTTTCCCCAGTTGTCCGCTGTACAAATGCAAATTTCCTCTCCCATTAGCCTTAAGTACCTACGGCTTAGCCCTTATACGGCAGATGCGGACTACTAGGAATATTTTTTCCAACTAAAAAGTCTCAGTAGGTAGGTATTTCATATCTCTTCTTTTAGCCATGCCGCAGAAACGTCCTGTTTTCTGTGGACGACTTCAACATACCATACGTTTGTAATACATACACAGTAGGAGTTCTGAAGATGGCTTTTTATATGTATAATCAGTAATGCCGGTTGACATGCAAAACTAGATAGAGTCTGGCAAACGAAATCTGAACCTCTGAAGCTCAATTACGCGGTAACACTATACGTCAGATACCTACATTTCGACCATTAATTGAGTTTGATAGGTTCAGCTTTCGTTTGCCAGACTCTACAAGATGAAATTCACAGTCGAGACTTTAAGTCCTTATGGACGGACTATAGATTCTTACTTAAAGATTGAAAGGAAATAAACGTTGATACTATAAGGATTTTTTATTAAGGGAAATGTTTATACAGCGATGTCGTGACAGTTTGAGATGATGTGAGCTGTATAAATGCGAGGGGAATAGATTTTAGTTCCTCGTGTACTAGACATTTTATCAGCCGTTGCTGCTTACGGATGTCTTTATGCTTTTTTTTTTTTTTATGGCATCGGTAGAAATTGGAAAACGGGCATAGTGTCACCTGATGGTAAGTGTTTACTGAGCCCATGGACATAAGGAATGACACGATTACGAATGCGTTGCCAACTTAAAGACCAAGAAATTACTTCCATGGAGGCATTCATCTATGGAAGTAATTTCCTCGGCTCTCTTACCCCCTTACCTAACGGAACACAACAGTGCGAGTATTGCTGTTTTGGCGGCAGGTTAGAGGGTGAGACGTTGGAAGCCAACCGAACGGACCCTGCATGAGGTCCTGCCACCAGCAACAAAATAAGAATTGTCAAATTAGTGTAGTTTCATTTATGAACAAATTTTACAGATACAGCTGGCGATTAAGGTGAAAAGTGGCGACTTACTTACTCGTACCGTACCCGTTGTACGGTATAGATTTCTACTTCTATTAATGTTGACCACATCTCAGTTTGCTCATTAAAGGCAATAATGATTTTGACTGTGTGTGAACTTGGAACCAAGCAGAAGATGGTTGATTATGTTACGGGTTAACAGCCATTTCAAACGTAAAAATATTCTCCTACTTGGTGGGAACGTGTGTATACTTTTTCAGGAACAGACAGAATAATGGTCGTGTTCGTGTAGTTACGCGACTAAGGAAGTGCGTCAGTGAGATGTTTTGAATGTCAATTCATCGAACAATCCGCTGTTATCGACAGGATCACGGTGGCCCCGTTCTCATTGAATTTCAACAAGCGCCGATCACGACCGGCTCATCTGTACGCGACATTTAAATTTGTAATCAGATTTGCGACCCTTCATCCATCATTCATTACCTGCGTCGTTCGAGCGGCCTTTGACGGTTTCTTCCTCTAATCAATTAAAGGGAAACGAAAAAAGATCAAATCCCCGGCCCGGCGCTCGACTCGCCAGTAACCGCTCATTATTTTCTTCTCACACGTTTTTTATTGCGGCAACATTATACGTGGGTGTGGTTGTAATTTCCTTTCACCGACGTAAGGGCACACACGCGATGCTCTATCCCCACACACCATTATGAACTCTAGGGAGACTCGAAGTAGATTTGAAAATGGATTGAGCTGTAATCTCCTGATGAGAAGATGCCTGATAAAATATTAAGTCACCCATCCCTTTCGGTCCTGCGCGGTTCCTCTCTGTTGCACTCGCGCGGAGAATTTCTGTGGATGTTTTTACGCGCGCCGGGGGGCAAAATGTTCGTTGTTTTGGCGGCAAAGCGCTTCGGGGACCGCGTAACTCAATAACGCGAATGCGAAGGGAGCCCGGCGCAACATGTTTTATTTACGGCGTTTCAATCGAATTTTATGTTCGGAGTCTTCGGAGCGCCGTTTGTCCGGGCGAGTCGGCGTCGGCTCGCGCGTGACAGCGAGGTGTCCGCTCTAGAAAGCGGTTTGTTTATTAGCCGGCGCCCGACACGCGATGTATCATTTCGCCCGTCCATTTCCATTTACAATCTGTGCACGAATTTACATATTCCGAGGCGACAATGCGGCGGCCTTTCGTAATCTTGTCTGAATGGTTCTTTATGATATCTTATAGTATAATGTGTTAGGTCCCTGTTATACTAACACATATCATAACACATAACTTGTAAAGCAACGTTTTAAGATAACATATTCTATAACTAAAGTTTGTAGTTTGCGTATCTACACGTAGCCTCAGTCCACTTCAAAGAATATTTTTGTAAAATTGCATGTCCTTTCATAAAACGCTAAGTATCTACATCCAACAGCGCATGACCAAGCAAACGTAACGCAACGCGACAGAAATCCCATTAAAGAATAAACTAGACAAGAAAATCCTCGCTAACTAAAACAAATGGCAGCTTTGATCCGCCGAGCTTAGCCGTGCCGCTTGCTCCGAGCGTTCCATGCATTACCCCAATTTAGCTTCGCAATTAGTGTACGCGATCCCTGGGGGGCAGAGAAGGGTGGAGGGGGCTGGGGTGGCGCAGGCCGCGGGGGCCAGGGGGCCACGGAGCGCCGGGTAGCCTTTGTGAGCCCCCATTGTTCTGGTTTCCACGCGGAAATGGGATTGGAAAATCATTTGGTTTTAGCTGATTGCGAGCTGGGAGCGCCTTTTAAAATGATTGCTTTTATTGGTTATTTTGATCGTTACTCTGTCGCTTGATTAGCGTAGTGTCGGGGATTTCAAGTGAAATGACTTTTTACAAAGGGTTGGTTCGATACCGAACTTTCATTCTCACGTTTATTGAAGTTTCCACAGAATTGTTGTTTTCTAATTAATCTTTGTGTGGATTAGACACAGACAGTTCTTATTTCAGCTGCTTTTAGATAATTAATAAACACTCTCTACCCTCTACTCTAAATCTCTTTCAGTGTTTAAGAACAAGGTTAAGGAGCATTATTTGTCACTTGTCTGATATGTACTGCTTTTTTTCTTGGATAATGGATTACATATTTTAATTTATTTGGCTGTTATCTATTTATATGTAAGTTTATGTATGTTTATATATAAAAGTATTTAAGTATGTTTATTACTTTTTGTGTTTGTTTCTTCTGCACATCTTAGTACAGATCCTGCCTACCAACCTAGTTTGTTTTTCTTCATCTCCACTATCCAAAGGTTGTCTGGTAGAGAGCGCTATTAAGCGATAAGACCGCCTGCTGTATGCCATACCTTTTTGTGTAATTACATTATGTTTACTGTTCCTTGATTGTGTGGTGTTCAATAAAGTATATTGTATTGTATTGTATTGTACCCTCAGTACCTACCTCTGGAATGAACTTCCTGCTGGGATTTCCCAGCGAGATACAAAATTAATGCCTTCGAAGAGGTCGGGAACTAGTGGTTTCTATTTGGAAACTGGGTGCTGCTACTATCCATATGACAATTGTAATCTTACTACTCTGCAGCCATTTGCAGTAGGTAAGCCTCGCCATTTGGATTATAAGCAGACAGGGTTCACAATCTTACTGAAGACACACACGTTAAAAATCATGTGTGATATGACTATTCAAATTCACAAAATAAATGAATATAGTATGACCAAAGTTACATTTCAAAATCTCATTGGCAATTAAGTGTTTGACCGATGACAATGCTAACAAAGAGAGCAGCAGTGTCCCTGAACAATGTTAGATTCCTTGCACGTTTTATGCAAAACATGTGTTAGTAAATTTCTATTTATTGACAAAACTACATTAATTTGTGTGTCGCAAAATATTTTTTCTCAAAAATGGCGGGGAAACTCGTCATTGTAGCAGACAATGACGAGTTTCCTCTATCAGACCGCAAAGTGCGTCATTGACGATCAGTCAAAAATTAAAAAAAAAAAACTCAACTGCATGCCCCGGAAATTTGTATGAATTTACTTCCGCGGCATGTATAAGCGCAGGGAATGTTGTATGAAATTTCATTGTCGTACAGGTACTTTTTTTTTTAAACTGATAAATACGCGAAGGAATTCCCAAACAGCCAAGTCTGCATGTTCTGTATCTGTCAATTGACGCGAAACCAAACGTTTTTATCCGTGTCTGAAACAGCGCAATGTATTTCAGAACGGAATTTAAAAAAAGAACGATCCATAAAGAGCGGGAGTTCTTGTCTTGTATCAGATTTATTTAGCTAAATTTCATGAAAATAGTTTACTAATTTGGTTTAAAAATTAATAAAAGGTCTTAATTTTTATAAAAAACGAGAAATCTACATGCGAATTTTTAACTTGCCGTGTTAGTGTGTCTGTTAAAGTCAAATATCGGTGAATACGAAATAAGACTGGCGTTCCATTGGATTTGTTGTAAGTACTTGACTACCTTTGCGTGCGTGTCAATGCTGTATTATGAATACCTAATATCAAGGATTTTTTTTCATTTTTGAGAAAAGCACTATATAAGCCTCGGCACGTGAAAGGCTTTGCAGGCTTCTTACATATTAAAGGGCCTCGGCAAAGCCTCGGCCCTTTAAACCAGTACTCAGCCTGCAAAGACCTACTTTCCCGGCCACGGCAATAATGTACTATTACTCATCCGCTTGTACAACACCTTTTTATTCCGAGGGGAAATCTTCTGTATAAAGATACTCATGGAAAGGGCAGTTGCGCCTAATTACAGGAGCAATAACTGGTCATGCCCTATTAAACAAACATCTGTACAATTTGGATATTAGAGACAGCCCCCTGTGCAGAGCCTGCATGGAGGCAGAGGAATCAGCCACTCACGTCCTCTTGGAATGTTCTGGAGTGGCAACGTACCGGACAACACACCTCGTAAATCCGAGGTCGCTCCAGGAAGTCGTCGGCAACATCAAGGGTCTGCTAGGCTTTCTTCAGGAGCTGGGTTGGCAGAAGTAGCCCCGCCAGCCCAAAACCACGCAAAATAGGCGCAATCTTGATGTCGAGTTGCGGAAAACCAGCCCGCGCAAACCTATACCTATACCAAAGATACTCGGCACCTTGAGGGTATTGCCGAATGATGTGGGATTTCTACCCACTAAAACTCCCTTCCATCAGTGCAAATTTAGGGACTCCGGGATCTTGTTTGAAGGTACCGGGGTCCTCAGCACGGATCGTGCCGAAGCACGACTCAGGCAGACTTTGTAGTGTGCAGTGTAGTGTGCCTAAAAAAATGTGGTTTTGGCCACTCTGTGTTGTCATCCCTCACATCGAGCACCCATAGTACTGTGGCGTAAATACAGGGTGTAGCGTCTGGTGGTAGGTAATGAAGTAAGTGATCACGTATTTGTATTATTATGAGGGTCCTACATACAACCGCTCGTGTCTAAAGCGAGCTTCGGACAGACTAGAACTGCTTTCTTTTTTAAATATTCAAATGTTTTTAAGAAGAGTTCTAGAACGTTTTACAAAACTACAGCCCTAAAGACTTCGTATAGCGAGGGCTATACCAAGTCTACAGTACCTGGCTTGTACAACACAGGACCTACTGTACTACTGTAGTAATAAAACGTCGTACCAAAATATCCGGACGAGCAAGAGCTCGCCGTGTCGCACAAATCCTTGTGTCACGTAAAAGGGATTAAAGTCTTTTCTCACGGTTTTCCCTTTCCCAGGGCGCGGTATTTTTCTGTGTGTGATATTTTTGTTTCTTTGTGTTGAATTCTTGCTGATGTTATGAATGCAAAAGTAATTGATAGACTGACTGACCTCACTGTAATATTGAGGTACCTCAATATTCATTCTGCTTACATCATATTTTGGTAAGCATGAAGGATGACTGAAACCGTTTCTACGGTTTCATTTTCGGATTTTGCGTGCTTGTTTAGTGTTCTTCGTTTTTAGTGTTGTCTATGTTCTCAAAGAATATGCCAAATATAAATAAATATAAATTATTTGCCATTGGGTAAACTAAATAAACTGTCGGTTGATGTCAAGATGTTAAAGTGGAGATTCGAAATGCAAAATGTGACATTCATATAACAAAGTTTCTATAGAGGTCAGTCGATTGATAAACAGTTCGGGTGTTGTCGCATTTTTAAGATTTCCCGTCCCGGAATATATTTATTCACAACAACTTAGGCAGATAGAGGTACAGACCTCTATCTGCCTAAGTGCATAAAAATTATATCAATCCAGTATGAATTTTAAATAAGACGTAATAAAAAAAGGGGACCCTATTAAAAATAGCCTTACTTAAATAGTTAAAAAGTGAAATAATACTAAATACCGAGAAATGAAACCAAAAGGAGCTGACAATTAAAAGAGAAAAACGATGTTGTCGCCGTCAAAAGGGATAATCCCTCTCTCGAATATAATGAAGGTGGAAAGAAGGATAATAATTGTCACCGCCCGCAGCTATGATTCTGCAATGTTTTATTTCGAGTGGAGGACATCAACGAAATGAACTTTACTTTTTTATAAAAACAAGCTTAAGGCGAAATTGACGAAAGTCTCTGGCTCCACTTATACATACTTAGATGATCTTTCATGTCTTCTCTTAATAAACACCAACGCTGGCGCTGAAAATACGTATGCATCATAAAATTTATTATATAGTACTATTACTTATTCTGACATTCTGTTGAGTTTCCTATGCTTTTTTTTGCAAAAGATCTTGTCCGATGACCTAGTAGAATCAAAATTGACGTGTAGAAAAGCCTATACTTACACGTCGCCAATTTATTTAACTGTTAAAGACAATGCAACCAATAACTTGATTACAGGAGGTACTTATAAGTCGATAGTTTGGCAGGAATATGAAAGAGATTATCAAATGTGGATGGAAATGAGGAGTTATCGACACTTGAATGACATGAGCGACTTTTGCGCTCTTTGTTTTCGAAGCCATGGACGGGAGAAGAAATAACTCTGCAGTTTAAAATCGATTAAATAAGTAGGTACAAAATTGTTATCTCAAAAACAATCCAGGTGAAGCCGAGTCTTTTATGGAAGCGTCACTTAGATTCTCTAAAGTCTCTTTAGCTATAAAAACGTTAACTATCTCGTTGAGCATCGGTAGCGCAATTTAGCGACATTATCGTGGCAGTTTACCGCGGCAGATAATTTTGCGTTCCACCGCCATTACGCGGCTTCTTACGGTTTTGCGTATCCAATATAGGATCAGTAGGGGTTTAAGTGAAGTTACATTTTTATGGACCATTCGAAATTCCTTACTTAAGTGCAAAAATGAGAAAGTTTTAAACAATTTGTTTTTATTTCCAATGTTTAGAATAGGTACTTAGATGCTTACCTAATTTTTGAACATGAAGATAACATAAATCTGAATTTAATGATAAGCGATCGTCTACATAAGTACTTTTCGGATTTGATGACTGAGGAGACAGAAAATTGGCGTGAATATATATACCTCTATGAGTTGGAGCGACGACGTGATCGTTTGATGCGCATGACCATTGTATCAGTAGGTAGTACTTAGATGTCCAGCACATGATCCTCGTTTCGTTTCTATCTTTCCATCCTCCCAGCATCGCCTTCAACGAGATGGAGCGACGACCTCGTGAGGGTCACGGGATACCGGTGGAAGCAAGTAGCAAAGGACCGGTCTGAGTGGCGAGCCCTGGGGAAGGCCTACGAGGGGCGGCTGATAAGTAGGTAATCTCCTTGGTCAGAAATATATACAAAAATAATGCTGGCTGGTAAGGATTTATATTCGTTTGTTATTCTATTTTCAAAATGTATTACATTCATTTGTTTATTGCATCACGTTTATTTGTCTCCTACAATTGTTTCGAACATGTCGGTAGAAAAAGTGAAAATGGATAAAATCGAGGAGCGTGCGGTGATTAAGTTTTTGACTAAAGAAGGGAATACGCCTTCGGAGATCAGACAGCGTATGTTACGTGTGTTTGGCAGTTCGTGTTCTTCCGAATTTGTTATAAAGTTTTGGTCAAAGCAGTTTAAGTTAGGTCGTGAGAGCCTGGAAGATGATCCTCGTAGCGGAAGACCAGTTTCGGCCGTCACCGATGAAAATGTAGCCAGGGTGAAAAAAAATATATTAGAGGTCCGACGAGTGAAGCAGTGGGAGATAGCTAGAGATGTGGGCGTCAGTAAAGAGCGAGTCAATGAAATAATTCATGAGCATTTGAACATGTCCAAGGTTAGTGCACGTTGGGTCCCCAGAATGTTGACTGCATTTGACATGGAGAGGCGTGTCAAATGTTGCGAAGAATTTTTGGGCATGAGTCGAGGGAAAGAGAAAGAAATAATTTCTAGAATTGTAACTTGTGATGAGACTTGGATTCGACAATGGGACCGGGAAAGTAAGCAAGAGTCGTTACAGTTTAAATTTAAGGATGAGAAGCCGCCTCGGAAATTCAAGGTCTGTCCATCGGCAGGTAAACTTATGGCTACAATCTTTTGGGACACAGAAGGAATTTTGCTCATAGATTATTTACCGAAGAAAACTACAATGAATGCTGATTATTACTCAAACTTAGGTACTATATCAACTATAGCAAAGGAATTCTGATTTTACACGATAACGCACCAGTGCATACCGCCCGCACAGCTACGTTGTAATTAAAGACAATGGCTTCGAAACCATTGACCACCCCCCTTATAGTCCAGATCTAGCCCCCTGTGACTATTTTCTGTTTAGACTTCTCAAGAAAGACCTCAGGGGACGAAGGTTTATGACCGATAACGAAATGAAGGCTGCGGTTACTGACTTTTTTGATGACAAACCGAAAGTTTTTTTTAATGGGTTAAATTCAATATTTTAAGTGCATTTTATTAGCAGGGGACTATATAGAAAAATAAAAAAAAAGAAGCCATGGCAGTCTTTTGTTTCATTGTTAGGTAGATTACTTTTCAGCCGCCCCTCGTATGTCTAGCAGTAGACGTCTTTCGGCTGAAATGATGATGATGATGATGAATGAGAGTCATCGGGAGTAAAACATCTGCTAGGGGCGCTAGTGGCGTTGGTGTTAGCCAAGGCAGCTATTGCAATGTGCACCGTTTGACATTGACAGCTTTTATACTTAGGTACGAGTATATCCCTCCAATCACCCCTCGAACACAGTCTGCAACGCCTGTGGCGCCCGCTGGTGAGCAAAAATACGGTCTCATTAAACCTATCCGTCCATGCCATGTCATGCTGTGATTTGTGATTTCTTGGATGATATACTTATTTATTACAGATTAGATGCTTCCTCTCAGATGAATGAGTGCATTTTAAATAACACAGGATGTCACCGGGTAAGTATATTTTAAAGATTAAAATATCATAATTAAGTAACAACAACAATCTGATAATGATAGAAATTTACAAAGGGTCATGGAGGTCAAATACTTATCGATATAAAAATAAAAACAAAAATACTTTCATATCTTTAATTACTTTGATATGGACTTCATTGTAAGCATTGAATTATGTAATAATTAAAATACCAAACAAGTGCGATAATCCGATAATAAACACTCCGCTGATAAACAGGTCTGTCATAAAAGTACTCACGAAGTAGTTACGGCATTTATGTTTTAACAATTTGTGAACTCAAGGAAATGTTGGTATCGAATCAGAACCGGTCAGTTTCGATGTAAGTTATCAAATATCAATAATCGCGTCGGAGCATAGTATACTGAGGTATTGAGCAAGCATTATGGGCCATAAAACTATTTTAATCCGCCATTAGTATGCCGCGGGCGGTCGTCAATTAGCCCAATGGACTGGGTTGCCAGGCTGCGAGCAGTTTCCTTTTTCATTTGGCTTCGATCGTCATGAGGGTTTGTACGTAGATGATATCATTGTACACTGTGACAAATAGTTGGACGCTCAGAATTTATACACATTTAGTGAATTGTAAATATGACAACTGATTCAGGTTAGTAATGTATCTACTTATTTTAGAAAAATTAGAACATTTTAGAACTGATTAGGATTAATTAGGAAAGTTAAGTACCATTTTGGCGACGAATAATATTAAGTACTTATTTGTTTTTCTGTTCTGGCTATAGTAAGTAGTAAGTGTAAGTAGACGTTAGGTATCACAATCAGAAAAATAGAATTTCCCGCAACCTTCAGACACAGGGGAAGAGACACGGTCAAAGCGATGTTTTGTTTTTTTAGAGACTTTAGAAGCAAGGCAAAGCTCCGCGCCAGCACGCTCTGGCAAGTGGCAACACCAGCGGAGTTGCCCGTCCTAAAAACGCGCCCGTCCGACCTGTTTCGTGCTTCGCAGAAACGGAATAAAAAAACAAATCGCCATTTGGACTCGGCCCGAGTGAGACGCGGGAGAATGTCGTCAAGGCTTTCAACTTTCAATTATTACTATAATTTAAATGATAAATAACGTTTTTAATTGAGGTGCATATTGTGGCGTAATTGTCGTGTGAAGTTGTAATGGTTAATAATTGAAGCTTTATTGTTAGAATGTACGAATAAGTTACCCAGAGGGTTAATTGATTATTACGTAACGGCTCAGTAAAATGATGACCGTATAAAGAACTGCTGATAGATTTAAATTGAAAACTGAATGATCTTATGATGAATTAAGGTTTTCATAAATGTAGGTAGGTACTATTGTAGGTAGATTCCGAGTAGGTATTCGGGTTTATCCCTTCCAAATTTTAAATTTCAAGGAGCAACCATATTTTTTTTCTCTGTATTCGTATACTAGATAATAAAAGTGAGGTTTATATTTCACTTTTAAAACGTAAAAACAAATAAGTACATTTCCAGTAATTAAGCCTTATAAATAGGAACTTATACCGACCCGGTCATGAATATTTCACAGGCGTGTTAATGGTGTAATCAATGATAACTTACACTTACCTACTCATTTGTTTTAACACAAATGCGACGTATAATTGTGACTCTTATCACCTAATTAACGTTGTCCAACGAGCCATTTTTAAAATTTTAACTTGTTAAATTTAGTCCCCTTCGTCACATGTTCTTTACTTCTTATATCATGGCCTTCACATCATGGCTCTTTAGTCAGGTCAGGCCATAATTAAAAAAGGTTACCTTTTTCGCGACTTCCTCTGTGTTGGACCGTGGCTGTGAAGTGCACTTCCAAGGTTCCGATTAAACGTCATGACTGTTTCGGGTAATACCATTGAAGTATTGACCATCCCTGGAGTATTCCCAATACCGGAGCAACAAAATTTGAGCTCAAACTTGTGATCCCGAAGGTAATTTTTCAATTGCAAAGCATCAAGGTTTCACCCAAACTTGTTGCCTTCTCTATCAATTAACCAAGACAAATCTCCCTTATCCCCCTGGGACCAGAATTTGGTCACAGCTATTTTATCACTTAGTTACCTACTTACTACGGTAAGATTTCGGTTAAGGGTCATTTTAGAATGATCTTTCCTGTGGAAGGACAGCCCAAATTTAAGGGGGTTTTAAAGCCTAATTTCATGCTGGACATTTACATACAGGTACATACAAGTACTCACTTGTAACCTGTATGATAAAAACATAAGTTATATATGTATACCCAAGCCGTTAATTAGCTATTGCATTGTCCACAGGAAAGACTCCGTGGACTGTGTAACCCTTAAAGCGTTATTTTAAGACCCGCCATGTTTGGTGAAGAATGGCCGCTAAATGGCCACAATTATTTCGTGTCACGGACGTGCAGTTGCATTTAATTATTTTTATCTTTAATCTAGACGCGATATAAAAAATTAAGCTTGAGAGCGACCTGGTTTAAAATGCCGTTCACCATTGTATTTTTACCGAATGAATCTTACCTGCCTCACTGAGGGTAACACAATTTTTGTAAATTACATGAATTTCACGAACCGTTTCTGTCATTTTCAGTTTGTTAGCCCTCTATGTTTTCTTGTACGTGTGTTCCATCCAAGTGCTTAATCTGCTGACAATCATTTTGTTATTTAGATATTGTTCAAGTAGGCTATATGGGATCCCATCCCAGTATAAAAGGGATTATTAAAAAAAAAACTCGAAAATAAATAAATAATCGATAGCTGATACTGTGGTCAAAATATCATCACAAAGTTTTGCTTGACTCTATATGTATAAACTTGTAGGGATAAATCTCAATAATCGATATTTGATACTGCCAAACATTTTCTGCGAGCTAAAATTTCTCCCAGACACATTAAAAATATTTAAAAAATCAAGTACCTTACTTTCCTTATGATGGTGTCTACAGACGTATATTCGAATTTTCAATTATATTACAATGAACTTTCAACATAAATACTGAAAATAGTGCTCCAGGCTAGCCACATCTCGAAAGTCTCACTAAACTGTAAACCTGCCTCGTAGAAATCCGAGAATATGCTGAGAATAAAACATGCAATCATCATTATAACCAAAGATGTACGACGGCGTGCAACTGCAGCACTGGCTTTTTAGATTGCTGCTATAATACAAAATGGCGTTTCTATAATTTTGTATTAAATTAAATTCATAAATTAAAACAACTATTCACAATTTTAATTACCTAGGTAGGTAGGTACAGCGCTGAAAATGTTGGCCTATTATAAAAACGAAATATCTAATAATTCAAAAATGGAACGTGGCCAGTACGAAACGAAGCAGGGATTGCGTTGCGTTCCATTTTGCGTAACAACCGTCCATTGTGCGCTGGAAGTGATTCACGCGATCGTTTCCTAACGCACACAACAATAGCTTTGTCTGCCACTGTATGTGTTGCATTGTTCGCTGCCAGTAGCTAGCTGAAGTGGTTTATAAACTGTGAATTGATTTTTTGTTATTCAATTTCTATATTGATAACTTTATTAATTACTTAGGTGATCCGATAGTGAAGCTGTTAAATCCTATCGAAAAAAGACAGCTCTGCCTGGTGAACCCAGTGGGACCTCTATGTTCTCAACAAATGACGCATTTTACATTAAAAAATGACGACGATTCAAGATTCAGTAATTTATTCAGCAAAATGCTAACTTAAACTAACATCTTATAGACGTTCCGTTGTGAATTTGCCAGCGTTTTGTAAAGACCCATTGCTGACATCATAATAGGTATTGATAATGAAGACGAGTTTAGATGGTTTGTTCATATAGATACTTAATTTATTATTATGGGTCCTGTTAGGTACTGTTTCATGTTTAACGTACCTACGTAGTGAAGCGAAAAAATGTAAAAATAATATAGCAAAGTAGATATGAAAATGAGAAAAAATCTTCACCTACATTAATTTCTATCAGATATGACATTCTTCAAGTCACTCAAGACCTGAATCTGCAAGAACAAAGCCACACGCAATAGCTACTGGGCCTCTACGAGGACGGAAAACGGGACATTCGTTTGTCTGTATTATAAAAAAAAAAAAAACTTACCACTTTTCGGTGAAGGAAAACATCGTGAGGAAACCTGCACGCATCTGCGAAGTAATTAAAGGATGTGTGTGACGTCCCCAATCCGCACTGGGCTCGCATGGGGACTAACCCCCAAACCCTCTCGTGATGAGAGGAGGCCATTGCCCAGCAGTGGACCGTAATTATAGGCTGTTATGGTGGTGATGGTGGATACAATTAAAAAAAAAACATGTATGCTATTGTGCCTCCTTTACTTTTAGTTAAAGAATGAAACACATGGAAGTCAAATATTTGCCTCATACCTACAGCCAAAACTATGGAGTGTGGAATGTCTCTGGGTAAGGAGCGCAATCTTATATAGCGAAACAGTTGAAAACGTGTCCAGCGGATTTGATAAGCAACAAAACAAAACACTCTCCTCACAACCGTTTTCGCTGCGATTTCGCCTCAGCAGCGCCGAAAACGCTACTGCACACTATCCGCCTAGGTGGCTTGACACTTGTGGCGACCGCAGCGCCCCCAACCTACCCGATTTGGTGTCCACTTTTGTAACTATAAAGATTGCGCTCCTTTACTTCAACCCTCCATAGCCAAAACAAAAGTAGTGCCATCAAGTTTGACAACTCTCTCCTTTTTGCAGTTTTCAGCCCCAAGCTCGAACTATTCCGGTCTAGCCTCCCCCACCCTCGTTATAAATTCAAGAGCTCAGCCCGGAATTTACATTTTGCAGGGGTAGCCGTTTGTATTGACAAATACTTAAGGGGATTTGAGAATTTGGACTAATCCTGTACTTACGACGGCAAGTGGGAAGAATATGGAATGAGTTTTCATACTAACTATACTTACATCCATGTATAGACAAGAATATGAGTATGAATGTGTAAGTGTAATTACTAGGTAATCTAGCTGCACATGAAAGAACTAGTAAAATATTAAAAAACTATAAAACCCGAATTTCGGAAATCTAAGCTGGAATTATTACGAAAAAGATCACCCTTCTTGCCATTCGGGTAAAAATATGCCTGAAATTATTATTATAGAAACACCAAACGTCAAATTCCATACAAAGGGTCGACTGATGGTTGCTCTTCTTGATCGATACATTTTTGCTCCACTTATGCTGACTAAACCGTACAAGGTACATTAAAACAATGTATGAAAGAATTGTAGACCTCAAAAATCTGCTAAAAGTCTTCGACAGCATATGTCAATCTGTTACGGTTTCTATTATCCAAGCATTTTCTCTTAGTGAAAAAGCAAAGGGCCCCATGCTCTCCATTTTGACAATTATGATAACAATTTTTACTTTTTCGCAATCCTCTTGACAAGCTCTTCATTTTGTTACCCATATTGTATAACTCAACAAACTTTTTTTTTCGTTTTCCACTTAAGGTGGCTCCACCAGCCAACGGCCATTGTGTTTTTTCATCTGACTCTAACACAACATTTGGGTTGTCGAGACGATTCTAATGATACCTCAATCATGAAAATCGGTTCAGCCGTTTGGCCAAAACATGGCAATAAAGAAAATTACGAAACATAGATAGATTGACATTCGGTTAAAAAAGACAAAATATAGGTACTTTGGGCAGGTATAAAAATATTATAAATATTGATGTATAGTTTTTAAGTTATTCTTATTATATATATAGTTACTTACCTGACTCCTTCATATTTATATTTAGATACTTAGTTCACACCTCTTGGAAGATGTTTTAGTCGAAACTAATATTGGTAAGAAAGAATAAGTAGTGGGTTCGTACTTGGGGCCGGTTCCTATATCCACGAAACGCCTCGTTTTGCCTACGGACGGTTAAAATTTGACAGATTCTCTATGGAACAAATGTCAAAAATCAACCGTCCGTAGGCAAAACGAGGCGTTTCGTGGATATAGGAACCGGGCCTTAATCTGAAAAATGTACGAGTACTTACCTATTTCTAATTCCAACCCTGCGTGTGTGTTTGTACATATATTAATGTACTTACCTAAAGTTAAGTGTCTTTAGATTTCTCATGGAATAGGTACAGTCGAGTTCTCCAATATGTACACACTTTTGCATCTTACTCCATTGTAATAAGGTCCAAAAGTGTGTACATATTGGAGAACTCGACTGTACGTGAGTTCCTTCATCTGAGGCCACGGGTAGTGGCCTCGCCAAGACGAGCAAAGCAAAGCGAGGCGTAGGGGGCTACTATCTTTTCTCGAAGCGCTTTGTCGTTTTTTTTTGAACCCTCATAACATGGGTTTAGATTATGCCAGATAAACAAAATTCTCAGGATGTGATGTCGATAGCAGACTTACTAAACGTACGAAATTTCAATCATAGCTCTTATAATTTGGATTTTACTGATAGCTAAAAAAAAACCGATTTCGTCACTGACTGATGATCATCAAAATGTTTAGGTACTTCCTGAAGACCTAGAAAGCTGAAATTTGGTACGTGTAGGCTAGATAACTGGCTAAGGTGAAGTGAGTTTGTGAAGTTAGGATTTGCAGAGTTAGGGCGTGTAGAATTAGAAGCTTGGCTATACATATGATCTGATAACTTTTTTTACATTGTGGGCCATATTATGGTCTCTCGTCTTGCCATCATTTTACATGGAAAATGTTTTTGGTGGATATAATTAACAAAAAGTAGCCTCACCCTCTAATCACTACATAGTATGAAACAAAGCTTCCTGCTTTCGGTCCCTATTATTAGCCACAACTTTGTTCACCTCCCTATTTTCGATTGTAAACGAAACGTGTAATAACATCACTATACTCGTAGCTAGCTGTCATGACTGTCAGATAGATTCGCGCGTCCCTGAACGTCACATAGCGTAGGCTTGTAATTGTGTGATATTATATAAATTGATTGAGATACTAATGTAATGACAACCGTTGTTTTTATAATATAATTCATTATTTCCTGTGCCGAGTGCTTTTCTTGCCCTAACACTATGTATGCTTAGATCTTTATAACTACGGATTTTGAAACGGTTTTTTTAATAGATAGAGTGATTCAAGGGGAAGGTTTTAAATATATATTCTATTTTTTACGCTCAATTCCCGTGGGAACGCTATAACCGATTTCCACGCGGACGAAGCAGAAGCTAGTAAATTATAAACTAACTTTCATACGTCATCAATCTATCATGAAATAATTGTTAATTTCATGTCTTCAATGTCTCACTAAAAATGCGGAAATATACTTAATTAAAAAAATCGCTTGACAACAGCCCGGTCATGAGTCAAGGCTGAAGTTGATAATGGAATCCAAATGGAATCAAACAACTTGTTACTTCGTGCGCAGGAGTGCGCATTTTTAATTTAAATGCAAAAATAACTACGAGTAGAATAAGAACACACTTTATTTTGTTTCATCTTGAATATCAAACACACGTTCAAAGAAACGTGATTGTAAGAAAAACCACATTAGTTATTTATTTTGACGAAATTAAAAACATTTTTCTGAAAAGAAATCAAGTTGCACCAACCAAGTACTGTGCTTAATACCTAATGAACGACTGGTTATCTAACTATGCTGCTGACTGTACAGGAACAGTTTCTACTTTTCTAGGAGCCCAGCCTATTATAGGTATTATGAAAGCATATCAATAAATTGCAAATCTATCTAGTCCGGTTAGAGTATTGAAAACAAATGAATACATTATTTTTTTCAAATCAGTGAATGTTAACAATGATGGTGATTGCAACGTCATAATTGAGTTTGTACAAATTATACGCAAACTTCTTAAATTTTGGTTTACGTAACGAAAAAAAAATACGGGTTAAATACTTTTGATAGTCTAACTGAAAGACACGATTAAGTTATCTAGACACGCGGTAGTGTGATACCAAGATCAAGTCAAGAGATCTGGCGAGCAGTTCCGTGTGTAAAATATACATATACTAATACCTACATCTCGTTCACAGGTTTAGGTTAGACCTATGACACAAGACAGCGTATGAAACGCGTTCAAATTCAACCATTTATTCAGCAAATTGGCCATTTACGGGCACTTTTACACGTCAGAAATGAATTCACCAGCATGTTTAATTAAATGCCATGTGAACTCGTGTGCATAGGCTCTAATTGTCTAACACATTAACTTGTATTACAACCGAGTAAAAAAGCTTGGCTCTTATGTGAAATATATTCTTCAAATGACGCTAGCCTGCATGACACACCGTAATATCAGTGAGCAAACGGCTCAATTACCGGCGTGGGCGCAGCGTTGCGACGCATTCGGTGCGCAGGGTTAACACAAGGTTTTCTTTAAATAATAGGTCAAGCAATAATTAAATTGGCACGTTATTTGGAGCGAATGCATTCATTAAAAGATCAAGAGAAGAGCAAGCGAAAGAGCCAGGATTAGAGCTATTTACAGATAAACCCTTAGCGTGGCGAGGTTTTTTAAATTCTCCACTCACTTCCTGCAAGAAATCTGGAACGTCCCATTTTTGAAATTCAAAAAGAATCGAAATTAATGAAACTACATTTTTTATATATTAAGGTCGTAACTGGCAACCCTGGCTGCGCTTGCGCTGGGATTAATTACTGTAATCTATTGGGCTACATGTTAACGGTGCCAAATGACACGATAGGGTTTTACGGCCCAATACGACTTCCTAAGTGCTTTGCTTTATCGTCTATCAAATGAATAGGTGCTTTGATGGGTGAATATCAGATTTCGTTTGAAAATTTCTCATTTCTGTGGCGCATTTTTTTTTCAATATTTCGAGTATTTCGGACAACATACCCTGTAAAAGACTTAAATTCCATAAAATATATCTTATTGTGCCAAAAATAGCTCCAATACTTTTTAAGTTTTAGCAGTTTAAAAATTTGATTGCCAAAGAAATTAGGGTGGGTCCAAAGAAATTAGAAAATATGCCAATAAAATTAGAAAATGAACAAAATGTTGTCAAATATATAGAGAAATGCGCCAAAAAAATAGGTGGGGTATATAAAAGATAAGCAGAAAATTAAAAATAAAAGCATTTAAATCGCAAGCGTCGATTTTTGACAAAGTAGGTACCTACTTGTTAAGTTAGTCTCTAAATTTGAGATCATATTTTTACCTGTATTAAAAACTTTGTTGCACAAAAATCTACGTAATGTCGGTCTTTTTTATAATACCACAGATTTGACAGTGTTATCAAAATATCTTTTCCATCATAGGCATAAACTCTGAATAAATATTATGTATTTATAACATAAAATATTTGTGACACATTTTACAAATGTAAGTAATACGCGATCAACAAAAATTTGTTTTTTTACAACCACCGTGTAGTAATGAAATAAAAGTATCTTGTAAGGCTCAAATTTTTTTTATGATACTTTTGGTTATCATTAATTAAACCGAGTAAATATGTACATTAATTAGCTTATTCTTATTTGGACATCTTTTGTGCTACAGATCGATCTAAGACTTTCTTAAATGTAAATTCCTTTAAAAAGTTTCACACAACTTTTTTTCAATTCTTCTCTATAACCCATAAAAAGCATTTTTTCAATTCTTCTTTCGTGGTACCTTTCTCTTGTTTGAATTCTTCATTGTTTTTGATAAACCTAAAGGATTTAATATCTTCTAAACGCTTCTTTGCTCTTTTTCAACTTTTCATCTTTCGTTGCTTTTTTTTAGTTATATGAATTTTTGGTTTCTTTACATAGTAACAGGAACTTTCATTGTTTAGTTTTTGTTTGATTTTAATTGCCGATTTCTTCTTCTTTCGCGCCATTTAGATATTGAATCGGTTCGGCTTTACAATATAGTTGTATCCATTTTATGTGATTCTGTACGATAAAATGTTACTTATTTAAAATGTTGAAACATGTTTGTTTGCATTTTTTATATTAAGTTTAAGTATATAAACACAACAAATTGCAATATTTGCTATATTTTATATAAATCTCCGAATATAACGTTTATTTAAACTGAACAGAGAAAAACAGTCGTTTTATTGATGGTTATGTAGCGTAAGATTTTTTTTTTAAGTATTATTGATAGATTTAGGAATGATCATTAATAAAACAATCTACAAAAACAATTAAATCTAATAAAAGCGATATTTGTGATATATCTTTGGGAAAATTGTCAATAAACTTCTAATTTCTATGGCTAAATCTAATTTCTTTGACACTAAATGCCAAAGAAATCCAAAGAAATTAGCGCCAAAGAAATGAGATTAGGGTATAAATATTTTTTTACATCCATAAGTATTTAAAGTATAATTTCAAATTAAAACTATAGATGTAGATAATCGCAGCATACATTCACTAAAAAAGTATTAAAAAATTCAAGTAGAAATTGACTGTGAATTCGTTCGCCGAAGAAATTAGGCGCTTAGCACAAAAAAATCCGCAAACGGTAATGTATAAAATATTTTTCCGAAACACGTCAAACTATGCTCAGGTTTGCACCAGTCGGATGTTAGGTGGCAATTAAAGGAAGCGGGGACGCGAGGTGGGGCTAGTCTAGGTAAAATGATAACAAAATGCGAGACTGTTCAAGTACGCCAAAGAAATGAGGTGTTTTTGGGTAGGACAAAATTGATTTTACAATAACTTTTGACCAGACAATTACAAAAATTATTCTAGTTGAGTTTTGTATAATTAAACATTTCTAAATACAGGAAACACAATTGGAGACGTCAAATTCGGAGTAAAAAATAAAATTATAATTGTTTAAAAAAAATAACACAGTGGTGGACGCGCCAAAGAGCTTAGGATTTTAAAGTTCAAAAATTTTTTTTGATAACTTCTGAATTATTATTCATTGCTTTTTTTGATGGCAATGTTGCTTCCCAGTAAGATCTTTACCCACAAAAAAGCCATACTCTTATAGTTTAATTTTCATGAAGTTAACATGGGTGGACAAGTGCAAAACATGAAATTTGATATTCACCCTGATCGTAAAACAACGTGTTTTTTTTAGTTTGCCTTAATAATACACGTGTTTATAGGAAGCCAACCAACCAAGTGCAGTACATATAATGACATAATGCTAAATGACGAATTCACTGTTTAAACTCGTAATTATAAATAGAAACTATGTGCTATTAACCATTGTTTAAATACAATATACCTACCTAAATATACATATAATTCTGTACTTATATAGGACATTTTGGAATATATATAGGTACAAGATAAACTTTGGTTTGTAATATATTTCAGTTTAAACTACAGTGTACCTAAATTCGAGTTCACCATTATGTATCTACACTTTTGCACCTTACTCCAGTATTTACAGGGTCCAAAAATTAACACATATTAATGAACTCGATTGTAATTTCCTCGCTGATAAGAAGTAGAAATGAAATGATGTACATAATTTCATTTTTGACACGATATACTAAGTTTTAACAAATTTTTTATGATTTACCATTCAAAAGTGGCTCCAATGTTTAAATAAAATTATTTTTTTACGATACACGTCCGTCTTATGGTCATTAATACATTACATATTACCAATTTTCAACTTAAACGGTCCAGTAGTTTCAGAGCAAATTGACTGTGATAGACGGACGGACAGACACGAGTAATCCGATTGTCAATAAATGTATTATATTCTATTCTATTCTAATCCTATAAGGGTTCCGTTTTTACCTTTTGAGGTTCGGAACCCTAAAAAAAGGATGAAAATTGGGCATGCTACTAGCGTTCACGAGCGTGACTGTCGGAAAATCAGAATGCGCTTGACCCGGCAGTCATTTCGTGCACTCCCACCGCGATGACGATGCACTCATTTACTTTACCGTGACTGTCGAAAATTAGAATTAAACTGTTAAGTGAAGGCAAAAGATGGCTGCAATTAAGGCCCGCTGTGAATAAACCCCCTACGATAAGAGTGGTGTCATCAATTTTAGAAGGAGAAAAAAGAAGGAAAGTTACTTATGTACTTTCTTATGTATCTACGAGCTGACCCGGCGAACCGCCGCCCCCGTTTATTTGCAGGATCCGATAGTTAGTAGATCCTGAGATATGACAAAACTTGACACGTGTGCATGGGCTGTAGCAGGCATGCGTGACGTGAGCTGTCAATTGCGGAAGATGGCGGAAGCGAATTTACAATCATATTTAAAACCATCATATTTTTTTGCGTGCACTTTTTTGATATTTTAATGGTTATTATCTTATTCGGGGTGGAGACGAATCCAAAAAATCAAAGATCATCGAAATCCGTTCAGCCGTTCTTGAGTGGTGTAACTAACACGATTTTGTTTTATATTTATATACCTACCTAGATGTAAATAATACGATATACGAATTAATATGCTATAATATGTAGTGTACAGGTCGAATGCAGAGAGTTCTCTTAAATGTAATTTTCAAGTTCTTAAATATTACCCTATTAAAGCTAGACCAGTAATTCAGCAGTAAACAAAAAAACAAGGTCGAGATGGGGATATTGAATCTTAGAATTGGTTTACCGTATGTAGTTTTTTTTCCTTGTTTGTGACGGCGTTTCTTCTCAGCGATGAGTATTTTCGGAGCGGTGGTAGATTCATTGTGTAGTATCGTGTATAAAAGTATCCAAAACGTGACAAATTTCCTGGATATTTAAAATATAACATTTTGAAATTTATAAAATAAAGAATTGCATAAAACAACAATCAATGGTAAGCCGTACGTATGTAACACTTATTTTCCAGCCATGATTATGCATACCTACCTAAATAATGATCACACTTCTTTTACAAGTAATTATTTTCGCTACTGTTGACATGAAACAGAATTTGTAAAATTGACCACATTTACATGGATAATAGAAAATCCAACAATCACCCGTAAGTGGACAATAGAAGCCATTTTACATATAATGCCCTCAGAATAATAAATTTAATAGATACAAAATGTTAACTCTATTCTAAACAATGGAGAACGGAGGACTACCGGTGTTTTAGCTACTGTGCTACTAATCGTGAACGCTCTGAAAATAGACTTTACATATTGGTAATAGAGTACCATTTTCATTGCTGCTTTCTAAGTGCTGTAATATTGGGTAAATGACTGCGCACCTTTTGAAGGCGCCCAGGCTTTTGTTTTAACAATGCCGAATTTGAATCTTATATGCAAGACTTTAAAGTACACATTACATCTTTATAAGATAGCGTGACGAAAAAGTGTCATAAAAAAGGTGAAGTGTCGGTAGCTGAAGGTTTTGTCTAACTCAACTCAAGGTTTTAAAAAGTAAAAACCGTGTGCATACCAGTGTTATTTATTAACATGATAGTAATTAGGTATGCCATGTAGGTAATCTTATTATTTAAAGGAGCCGAGTTATCTGACCCCCTACCGGAACAAAACAGTGCGAGCAGTGCTATTTGGCGGCAGGTTAGCGGGGAAAGACGGTGCTACCAGCCCAGACGGACCTAGCACCAGGCCCTACCACCAGGGGTGCAAGTCGAGTTCCTCCTCGTGCGCCCAAGTGCTGCCAGTCCTTATGGATTCGTCCGGGGGAACGGGAGTGCTTGGTGCCGGTGCATCCTGCGCTTGCGGGCTATTGAACGCTGATGGTGAATATCGGACAAGGTGGGGGGGGGGGGGGGGGCTTCAGCCTCGGAGTGTCTCTCTCCACGTCCCTTTGATTCAAGCAAAGGGCGTTGCAGAGGAGATGAGTGGGGACGTTGCCCTTTTCAGGGCGACGTTTGTGCGGCCCCGGTCACTCGCTGACCGGGGTTTCACTTGGAGGTTGCGGCCCTTGAGGGCTGCTTTCATGGAGTGAGGTTGCGGAGGAAGAGGAGTGTCGGTATTACGATGCGCCGTTCCAGAACCCAACCCCTCGTGGATTGCTGCTGAGGACTCGGGTGGTGAACCGGGGGGTTCACTGCCCATTGGTCAAGTCCTCGGGCTGGTCGGCGTGTCTTGTTTCCTCGGCACGCCTCTAGCGGTGGGGGACTTCCAGCCCTAACCTGGAGGAGCCCTGCTCCGGCGGGCGGCCGCGACGGGGCAGCGCTTGAATGCGTCACGGCGATCCCGCACCCTATCATCATGCGGCATGAGGTAAACCCTTTGGTTTTTAGACGGTAGTTCGGGCAGTTTGGGCCAATTGCCTGGGAGTCCGTCATACCCGTACTGGGGACCACCGGACGGGATACGTAAAGGCATTTTCCCAAGGTTAAAAAAAAGGCCCTACCACTAGCCAAAACGTAGACATGGTATAGACATTTGCAGCACCGGACGCGACTTTATCCGTCTATTACTCTAAAGTCATCTAACATGTTGTCACAGCCTGCGAATACGGCCGTAAATCTGTCGGTGGCATGTCAGCAGCTGCGGGGACTGATAAGAGCTGATAACGTTATCAGAAGCGATAAGATTTCATGGTTTACTCGAACGACAGCCACCTGGGGCGGCGCGCTCACTCACAAAGTAGCCAATTTAAATTACATATGTAGTATCTTATTTTATTTCTAGTCCTTGGATGATGTTTGGGAAAAGGCATGTGATGAGAAATAGATGAGTCACAAGAGTCCTATTAAGCTATGAATACCGATGAATAATAATAAGGAGTAGATATAAATTTGTAATATATAATTTGACATAAAAATTGTACCGATTAAATTGAACAAAGAGCGGTGATAAAGTTTCTTCATATGAAGGGCTTGGAGGAGAAAGATATCTATGTCGAGTTAAATAATGTTTTGGGTGAATGTGCTCCTTCTTATGCCACAGTAAAAAACTGGGTGGCTAAGTTTAAACGCGGTCGTACATGTGTCCAAGATGAAGCCCGCCCCGGACGTCCAAAAAGCGTCACGATTCCGGAAATGGTCGTGAAAGTACATGATATGGTTTTAGCAGATCGACGATTGAAGTTATCTGAAATAGCTGATACTACATGTATTTCAAAAGAACGGGTACATCATATCCTAAGTGAGGAATTAAATATGAAAAAGTTATCAGCCCGTTGGGTGCTGCGATTGCTTACGCACGATCAAAAAAGGATTCGGGTGCAAAACTCAAAAGAATGTCTGGACCGTTTTCAGAGTAATAAGGCCGATTTTTTACGTCGATTTGTAACAACAGATGAAATATGGGTTCATCATTACACGCCAGAATCAAAAATTCAATCAAAACAGTGGACTCAATCGGGATGCCCGGCTCCAAAATAGCCATGGCTGTAAAGTCGGCTGGAAAAGTGATGGCTTCCGTCTTTTGGGATACAGATGAGATCTTGATGATAGATTCCCTTCCTAAAGGTCAAACAATTAATGGAGAATACTACGCTAATCTTCTAGATAAGCTTCATCAATGTATGCAGCAAAAATGACCAGGTTTGGCGAAAAAAAAAATCTTCTACAAAGACAACGCTAGGGTTCACACAATGTGTTAAAGTTAGCAATGCACTGACGAGAAGATTCCAAAGTTGCGAAACTTACCACATGAGAATTTCTCGGTAAGTTCTGAGAATGTTCTCGAGAACTACTACATACATAAGTACATACATTATATTCTAAATTGCAAGTAAATTCACTTTGACCTCAATTATTGTTAATGTTAAATGACTAATTCATAATATAGTTTTAACGGTTTTCTTAATTATGCTACCAAGAAATGTAATAAATTATAAGTTTAAAATTGTAATTGCAACACCCTAACAGGGTGAATGTACCTGTCTAATTATCTTATCATAGACGAAGACATTGATGTAACATCTCATGTACATTCTATGCAATAAATGACTTGAACATGAACGAGAATTGGTCGGATTACTTAAAAACTTCGTTGTTTATACCATGCACATTTACGATAGCCTCGGTGTAGTCATTATATTATTTTTATTACCTGCACTCCTGCCAATAAGTGTAGATATCAATTATCATCTTATCAACGAACAGTAAAATGTATGTGTAGGTATCGAAGTAATTATAGTAATTGAGATTGTTATATAAATAAGGTACTACTACAACACCTGGTAGTTTATAATATTTGAGTTTATTAAAAATAAATTCATTCAAAATCACATTTATTTTTGTATACAATATGGTAAGAAATCTTTGTTACACGGATCTTTTTCTGTACTGGCCAATATTTAATATGTTCTTTGATATTTATGACAGACTTTAGAATAATGATACTTCATTGTGACACGTGACACACAAGATACGTTGAAAATGAAGCCTAAGGGGAAAGTCTAAAGTCCGAAAGTCGCAATGTTCTCTGAAATATAGTGAGAATTTAAGCAAATTATTGGCAATTTATCACTTATCAACAAAATAGCTAACTGTAATAAACAATAAAATATGCATAATAACGTTTAGTTTAAAATTATGCCCACTTAAACTTTATTCCAAGTATATTCTCTTGTTTAAACAATAAGTTTCATGTTGCAGGAATGTTCTGCGGACATTCTCCAGAATGTTTCCGCTTTTTTGGGAATGTTCTGCAATTTGTACATTGCTAGTTAAAGCTATGGCAAAAATCAACGAATTGAAGTATGATTTGCTGCCCCACCCACCTTATTCGCCTGATCTAGCGCCATCAGACTTCCACTTATTCCCTAAGCTCAAAACTTTTTTGGGCGGACAGAAATTTGCCACAAATGATGAAGTCATAGCCGCTGTAGAGGAGTATTTTGCAGGCCTCGAAAGAAAACATTTTATGGAAGGCATTACTGTTTTAGAACGAAGATGGAATAAGTGCGTAGAGGTTCACGGAGTTTTATCTTTTTATCACGGAAAGTTAAGTGTTTTCTTATTAGGCTAGTTACTTATCATCCCGCCAGGTTAAGAAATTGCCGGTAATATCAATAGTGCACGGGAAAAGCCATGAATATCGACCTAAGGAGACTGGTCGATATTCTTATTCCATTCTACGTGGAGTCAGCACAAAAAAATATCTCAACTCTATCAATCGTCATTTCTGATGGCACACCCTTTCTGAATATATCCTCTTTTACACAGAACATCCATAAACTTTCATGGTCTTTCCCTATTCATACTTCCTGGTAAATAAATCCCCCGGTAAATTCATTTCTGACGTGTAAAAATGGCCCAATTCGCTGAATAAGTAAATGATTGTTTTGATTTGATTTGATCCATCCAAAATAACACTTAACATTTTTCTTTTCGCTTCTTAGGATTTGAACTGAACGTATAACATGTTAATTCTTCAGCTACTGCTGCTACACTTTCAGACTTTTCCTCGTTAGGTACTCCATACAATCTATGTCAAACATCTGACTGAGGTCATGGCCCAACATTCCGAATTCCGATCTACTTATGTATACATTATGACAGGTTTTACTATGGTTTTGCACATTTTTCCCTTGAGCTTCAAAGGCGAATCACAAATCTTTTGTAAAACACGGTTGAACAATAAAGTTTTATTCTATTCTATCGATTCTGAGAACTGTCGCCATTTCCATCAACCCGCATTGATCAGGTTCCTTATAAAATAAACGAGTGAATGCAACCGACTATAATATATATAATGATAGGATTAAACGAACTTACCTGAAGTGAAGTTCTATCCTGATTGTATGTAATATTTGTTTCGAGTATAACTAGCAGCAGTCGTCATCTGTCTGCACGATAACGCGTGTATAAAGCCCTTTAAAAAAAATAAAAAATAAAGACATCCTGGCAACACTATATCTATGGCAACCTCATTCAGTTTAGATTAAAAATATATTAAATATTATTATAATAAGTAACATTTAACCTATACATTAAATGTTACTTCAACCTTGGGTGCAGTGCCTGAGCCACACTCGCCTGGGAGGGAGGGATATTCTTATATACTCGAAACAAATATTACATACAATCAGGATAGAACTTCACTTCAGGTAAGTTCGTTTAATCCTATCATTGTATGTAATATTTGTTTCGAGTATAACTAGCAGGATGTTCAGAGAACTAACAATGTACATACTTAAACAAAAGTTTTATTGTAATCATACAACAACAATATCACTGAACTTGTAACATTTATAATGTATTTGCTTACGTTTAAACTTTAATATGGCACAATCATATACTCCTTTCTTTATTATAATAAAAACAAAAAAGTGGAGCTTCCCACGCGATTAAATAACAATACAAATAACAATTAAGTACACAAAGGAAAAATCAATCAAACTCTTATCCAATAACAAAACCACCGTAAAATAATCAATTATCAACATTCATATTATAAACTGCTCTTGCAAACACCTCCTGGTCATCATCTATATTATGTAAAGGTCTATTATAATGTTTTGCAAATGTCGAGGATCTATTAGACCAGCCCTCGGTCTTTAAAATAGCATCAGTAGTGACACCTGACCTATACGCATGAGAAGTAGCCGAGTGGCGAGTAGAATGCGATGTAAACATTGTCATATCTATCCCACTGTCACACATAACTTGCTTCAACCACCTACTGATAGTCTGTGTCGATGCTTGTGCGTGAGGCGCTTTGAATGTAAGAAAGAGTTGGTTTTGTGTCCTAACATGATTAGTATAATTTATATATGCTAAGAGAGTCCCAGCAGGGCAAATTCTGGGCTGATCTTTGAAATATGGCAAATAAAGTTTTGGGGGTGGATTACTTGGCGTTGTTGTTTTTAAAATATCAGTTATTATAATGTCTACACCTCTTTCTGTATACTTAATATTATCAGTCTTGATATAAAATAAAGTCTGTACTCTCTGACCAGTAGCAAGAGCTAATAGCATAGCAGTCTTTTTTGTGAGCTTTTCTAAAGATAAGGATTCTAATGGATACCAATTAGACAAGAATGATAAAACAGTTGTTGGGTCCCACACTGTATTGTACTTTGGCATATGCGGTCTAATTTTAAATATGCCTTTGAACCACCGTTTAACCCTATCATCATTACCTATATGACTACCTATTATAAGGGAAAGAGAAGATCGATGGCAGTTGATCGTTTGGTAGGACATGCCTTTATGAAACAGAGTACATAGATATGATATTACTATGGGGACCGAACTACAAAAAACATCACTGTTATTAATATGGCAATACTCCCACCACTGCCTTAGACAGCTATCATATTGCTTAAGACTGTTTTGCGATAAAGAGGCCATCATAATTTGTACCCCAGCATCCGAAATCATCCTTCTCTTGAATGCCTCCCTGATAAGACACACGCCCCCAGGGTAAGCTTCGCATTCAGCGGATGAGGGGTTCTGAAAGGAGAAATTAAAAGACTGTGAGATGGCTTGAATGTGACTATCTCAGAAATGGCCAAAGACCTCAAAAGAGGATACCAGGGCTGAGAGGGCCACACAGGAAATACCACTATTCCTGATGCATTATCAGTCATGATTTTCTTAATTACTTTTAATAGTAAACAAAAAGGTGGGAAAGCATAGAATTTGAGGTCACCCCAATTGACAGTAAATGCATCTATGTTCCAAGCAAAGGGATCCCTGTGCCAGGAGATATATTTAACGCATTTCGCATTTAAACGGGATGCAAAGAGGTCTATTTCTGGGTGGCCTAGCTTCCTACATATTTCTTTGTACGCATCACCTGACAATTCCCACTCAATGTCTAGATTAGAATGGCGCGATTCATAATCTGCGTCAGTGTTTTCTTTGGATTTGATGTAAGACGCATATATCCAAATATTGCGTTCTTCACACCACTGCCATATAAGTTTGGCTAATTTACTCAAATTAGGAATCTGTACACCCCCCATGCGGTTAATATATGATATTGCCGTAGTATTATCAATACGTAACAAAATCTCACTATTATTCTGATCTTTAGCAAAGCATTTTAATGCAAAGAAGGCCGCTAGCAATTCTAAATAATTAATATGATTATCTTTCTCCTCAACAGACCAGCTGCCTCTAGCACTCTTATTATCACAAAAGCATCCCCAGCCCGAAAGGCTTGCATCAGTAAAAATCTCAAGACTAAACTTGTATTGTTTTATAAAATTTTCCGCATGGCGAATGTTTGACTTCCACCATTGTAGATCGCTTTTAACGTCCGAGTTCACAATCATTCTACTGACGAAAAATCCCTCAGATTCCTTTAACGCTAAGTACTTTGCTGTTTCTAAAGTCTTAGTGTATACAAATCCATAAGAGACTGCCATACACACCGAAATCAAATTCCCTAAAAGTTGGGAAAAATCTCTAATTGTACAACTCTCTGCATTCATATATCTGCATACCATCGCAAAAATTTTGTCTTTTTTGTGATCAGTAGGACTTAGCGTCAAATTCATGGCATTTATCCTGAAACCCAAGTATTCTTGTATATTGGATGGTATCAGATGACTCTTGGTGGAGTTTATTATAAACCCTAAGCACTCTAATAAACCCTTTACTGCTTCTGTATTGGCCTTACATTCGGATGCTGTATTACCTAAACATATTAAATCATCTAAATATATTACAAGTTTGACCCCCTGATTACGCAGTGACTCAACTACAGGTTTCAACAATTTGGTAAAGACATATGGTGCTGTGGCTAACCCGAATGGTAAACAGTTGTATTCATACAATGTATTATTAAAAGAGAATCTCAAATATTTTTTATGCTCTTCATGAATTGCTAATAGATAGTAAGCATTTTTCAGGTCAATTGTGCACATGTAATCCCCTTTACATAACAGCTTACAGAAGGTTCTAATATCCTCTAATTTGAAGTGTTCCGTTTTAACAAATTTGTTAAAAGCTTTTAAGTTCAATATAAATCGGAATGACCCATCATTTTTAGGAACTGTAAAAACACCTGATAAAAATTGTTGTGGGTCATCTTTGCACTTTGATATAGCACCTAAGTCTATTAGATTTCTTATTTCTGTCAAAATTATTTTACTTTCCTGTTTGTTAAAAGAATTTAAGGGAATATTACATTGAGTTGGTTCAGCCACTAATGGGATCTTATAACCTTCAATCCACTGTAAAATTATTGGGTCATTAGTTATTCTTGTCCAACAGTCATAAAAATATTTCAACCTACCACTAAACTTTACCTCTAGGGGTACTTGGCACGGCCTCTGGCTGGTGCCTGGGTCACTACTGGCGGCGGACGGCGCGCCGGACCCCTGAGAGGTGGACGGAATGCCGGCGTGGCCTGGAAGCGCGGCTGGTATCCCCCTCGAGCTGCTGGAGCTCGTGCTTGGGACCCCTGGTATGGGCGTCGAGGGGGTTGATAGTAGTTTTTTGGTTGAGCATTCTTCGGCTTCAGCAGGTTACTTGCCCTCTTCATAAATATGGTCTTTACTGTGTCCTCCAGTTTATTATAAAGGAATTCAGATCTGATATTTTCCTTCAGATTCAAGGATAAATTTTTGTCCATGTGAGGCGATATCAGTTTCTTCCTCATAACTGTATATTCATTGTGTAGGTTACACAGTAGACGAGACACTTCTCCCAAGGACTTAACCACCTTCAGTTTATCAAAATCATTCTTCGATAAGTTGTCAATTGAGTATATAACTCCTGCAATTGCCACCCCGAGCTCTTGTTGACGGCCTTCCAACAATTTGTCCCTATTCTTTGTGTTCATGTTCAAGATTGTACCAAGTTCGTTATTCAACCTGGGGGCATCTAAAAGTTTGGCATTGGAAGGAATCAGGTTTGTCTTTAACAACACATCTTTTTGTTCCTTGGAGAGGCCCTGCAATAATATGCCTTCCATTTTCTTTAAAATGTCTTTGTGAACTTCATGGCCATATTCCTTCTCCTGATTACTGTCCTCCCCGAGAGCCTGTAATATGTCTTCAGGTAAATCTAAATTGTCCAAGGCCGGCTCAGTCTCTGGTAGTATATCAATGACCGGTTCCTCAAGGTCGCCCTCTTCATTAGAAGGTTGTGCAGGCGCTGTAATATTTATAGTATATATTTAGAATATTTAACAAATGAAATTTTCAGTGTTGGGGGTTAGGTTATACTGTACTAAGCTACCCCTATTTCTCCCTTCCGTTTAGAGCAAATTATTTATATCACTAATATCAGTGTAAAATACACAACGTGTATGTGTGTATGTACATTTGCAGATACAAATTAATACATACGGCCAAGACTAAAAAGAGTATTGTTTACATATAGTAAAGTAGCTCATAAAACGAATATAGGGCTATGGTGGACATTTTCTGGTTATTTCCCAAAAAAAAACTACTCTGATGATAATTACATTATACTGTGTCATTTATATGAGACACACTGGCCGAAAGGCCAAGGTCATGCTTATTTGTAGGTGAATAGGTACTTATTCAAAACGGAAATCACTCCGACAACGTGGTAGTGATTTTCTTGCGTATAAAAAGAAACGTTTCCAACGGAACCGTTTATTAGAATTGATAGTGTTATAAAATCTTGTCATGTGAACACCGCCAACGGCAGTATAGAAGCGCCATAACATGGCTCTTTTAACAACACCCGACAACGCCCGGTGTCGTACGCATTGTAATTAAATCGTTCCAACGGGACATTTGGTATATAATATTAAAACACCATTGTGTTATTAATAACTAGATAGTCAGGCCTGGTTATTCAAGTACTAACCTTCTTCATTTTCGGCCTCATCAGGCCCAACGCCATCTTCTTCCATAACCTCATTGCGATACTTCGCCAATTTCTTTTCGAGTTTCCTTATTTTTCTTAACCTCTTTTCATCTTCATCAGTATTCTTTGTTTTAGGCATGTTTTTCTACTAAAATCCAAGGATTTCAATAAAAATAAACGGAACTAAACGTTTATCGGCTTGTGCGTTACCGCGCAAGAACAACGAATGAGGTTGCCATAGATATAGTGTTGCCAGGATGTCTTTATTTTTTTTTTTTTTTAAAGGGCTTTATACACGCGTTATCGTGCAGACAGATGACGACTGCTGCTAGTTATACTCGAAACAAATATTACATACAATACCTCCAATGCTCCTATCAAGTCTACTCCTTTGAGCGCTTCAAATTATCTTTAAAAGAATATGAAACTTGGAAATATCAACAGTCATCGAATTTCAAGCAGACGAAAGAAAAAGCACTTCATTTGTATATAGGTATTAATGACAAAAGCGCAAGGATATCACACATAACAAAGGCTGATCCGTTTTAGCAAGATGAAATAGGTATCCGTAATAAGTATAATCCTCATATTGACCCGTAACATTTTTTTTACAATTTTTAACTCCCCTTGAGGACGCTGCTGTTTTGTGAGATTATTACTGCGATGTCGATGTTAAGTTCAGTAGAAGACACTTTGGCACACTTGCAAAAAGGTTTCTTTACCGAAAATGTGCTTCGTTGCCCAAGCCGAGTGGCAACTAAACTAGGTATAGTACCTCTAGTGATGAGAGGCCTGTGGCCAGCATTGGGATGTAAAAAGCTGCTGGGGTGCTTAATATAAGCCGTCATATTCAGAGAATCATGTTTCTGAACTGATTCAGACAAAAAATTAAGTAACAAACAACATAGGTACAATGAAGTCGTCGACATACCCACATGTTATAGAAGATTGTAGTACTTATTAGGTTAGGGACGAGGGCTTTTAACGATTACAAAGTGAACGAAAATCTACCCATGAAAACCTTATTAAGTATTACGAGCCGTTTAGTCAAACAGCCGTGGTGGCCTCGACCTACCGCCTCTCATGCCGAGGGTCGGGGGTTCGATTCCAGCTCGCACCTCTAAGTTTACTTATGTGCGAAATTCAATTACAATTTTCCATTGAGCTTTTCGTTGAAGGAAAACATCATGAGGAAACCTGCACGCATCTGCAAAGTAATGCAAAGATGTGTGTGAAGTCTCCAATCCGCACTGGACCCGCGTGGGGACTATAGCCCAAACCCTCTCGTGATGAGAGGAGACCTGTGCCCAACATTGGGACGGAAATAGGCTGTAGTTAAACATAGTAAGTACCTATTTAATATGTATACTTAGTAATTTGATGATAATGAGACACTACGTAACTAAAGGACAAAGAGAAATGGAGAAAAGCCTAAATAATATTTAGGGAAGATTGTTTCGTTTGGGAGCTATTGTTTATAGAAATCAGAATCAGAATAATATCATCTGCTTCACCATCCGTATCATCAACGAAATAATCACAAAATTCAGCGTGCAACGATTTTGAATTTAGAACGCATCGTTCAAACCGTTTTAAGTGTGTCGAGCGCGGCCGGAGTCAATGACTGCGTTCGAGATTAGAAACGCGGCTTTCTACAGCGGCGGCACAAGCCTGCACGCGGCGTTGCCAGACCGACACTGGTTTGCGCGTCATTTATTTTGATCTTCAGTTAGGTATGTATCTTTTTGTTTACAGGATTTCGCGAATGTTATTCTTAATTAAGTATGCCGAGTTGTGCGGACTCTTCCTGTAGTTTTCGAGGTTCTATTTCGAATGTTTTATGAGCTTTTCGTACCTAATATTCATTAATATTCATTTCTCTGATCGTCTATTATTGATCTACTTACTTAAATCGATGTAGGTATTGTAACATTTGCACTTCATTTCTTTTAGTCGTTATTTTCGACCTCCTTCCTATCGTAAATAGGAATAAGTAGATAAAAATCTATTTACCAGGATTTCAACATTTCCTCCTACTTTAATAACATTGGAATCTGTACCTATCTGGATCACTCCATCATCACATCACAATCTTTACTCTTTACATATGCAGTTTTGTTTAACAACAAGCAGTCCAAGCTGTGATTTAATGAATAAATTATCAATTTTATTCCGAAATCCCACAAATAGTTTCTCTACATACTTATAAACTCTCTTTCTTCCTTTTCGTTTTGTTTCCTTACTTACGTAACCTCTAACACATGCATGTGCTGTATCACCATCATCATCATCATTTCAGCCGATAGACGTCCACTGCTGGACATAGGCCTCCCCCAAGGCGCGCCACTCAGACCGGTCCTGTGCCACTCGCATCCACCGCGTTCCCGCGACCTTTACAAGGTCGTCACTCCATCTTGTTGGAGGCCTACCGACAGCTCGTCTACCGGTTCGCGGACGCCACTCCAGGACTTTCTTGCCCCATCGGCCATCAGTCCTGTGTGCTGTATGTTGTAGTATTTCTGTGTAGCAGTTTTGGTTAGAAATCGCTCGATGTTTCTTCTTTGGCTTTCTATCTTTTAGAAGTTTAGATCTAAACCGACCTTAAGCAATGAGACAAACTGCGTTAAATTAACCCGATTGTACAATTACAAACAAAACGAGGCCGGCAGTAATAAGCCGATTACTCCTAAGCAGTGAGCAGGATGGGCTTTACAGGATATTAGCGATTGACTTACACAAAGCGTATTAATGCATCCAATACCTACCCGCATTGGAGGTTATTGTGTATAATAGGATTGAACTCAATAAAACTGGCTTTGCGATGTCTATTAACATCAAATGAATAGGCATTTTTAGGGTTCCGAAGTCCACAAGGAACCCTTATAGTTTCGTCATGTCCGTCCGTCCGTCCGTCCGTCCGTCTGTCCGCACTATTGCTCGGAGATGCTTAGTTCTAGAAAGCAGTAATGCAATGATGAATAGATATGCATATTAGTTACGCTGACAAAGTGGTACAATAAAATGTTGAAATATATTTTTTTATAGGGTACCTCCCCTACTCGTAAAGTGGGGATGTAATTTTTTTTTCTTGCGTACCCCATGGTGCGGCATATCGTTGAATAGGTCTTGAAAAAATATTGTGGTTTTGTTCAAACCATGTTTTGATTAAGTGATGCGTTTGTGAAATATTAAGCTTTAAAGTGCTATTTTTTGTTAGGGTCACGTGTCCCCCCCCCCCCCCTGCCAGCTAAATGGTGGTATTTGTAAGGCTGAAAAAAATCACGGTTGTGGCATATATAACGTAGTTGAAAACTATCACAGCTAAGTAGGCTGTACAAACTTTCGAGTAATAGTCGACCAACTTATGATGATGATTTTTCTCGAGCGGCAGGGGCGTCGGGCGGGCACGTCATTCATACCACAGGCTAGCTAGATGCTAATAAGTCTTAGAAAGGTACTGTGGGCATCGTCAACTTCGGAACCCTATACTTTGCGCGTGGCCCGACACGCACTTGGCCGGTTTTTCACATAGTAAAAGCTAACAAATAAACGACATATGAGTTGATAGAACTAAGAGCGAATACTTCCGCCCCATTCCTTTCTGATGGGCGTCTGGGGAGTTCTCTTGCACGGGATGACTTGTGGCGGACTTTTAAACACCTCATGAGGTACCTACCACGTGGTCGGGTACATACCCTCAAACCTTTCATAAACCAGCCGTCCGATGGATAACTCACCTTATAGCACAGGGCGGACACGGCCTATAAAGCACGATTTAGAACACATATCGAATGAAGTGTCAATGTTGCGTGCGAGGACGTCTGTGTGCGTGCGAGGACGTCTGTACACTTGTGTGTGTACCAACTACGCGGGCCAGTGATCCGCTCTCCATCTCCGGATGAAACAAATGCCGGCAAGGGCAAATTGGGCGCGAATTGCGTGCCTCGGCTAGATTCAGGCGGATGATTCCGTGGCCATTCTGTACTATTAAATATTCTGTGCTTATAGGTAAATAGGTATACTACCTATTTAGCTTTAGTGTAGAGCAAACTGTGAGCGTTCATAAAAATAAGCTCAAATCAAAAAGTAGGTACTTACCTATTGGGATTCAATTAACCCGGACTTTTTCAAGATTGTGTAAGAAACGATGGTTTCCTCGAAAAGCATTAGATAGGCTATTCCAAGCGAGTTTGATAGGTACGAGAAGACGATACTACAAAATACTTAAATTTGGAAATTTTTGAAAATTTTTCATGTCACAGAGGCAATAAGTAGTTAGACCCCCCTTTTTGGGCAACGACATCTTCAAATTAAATGAAAAAGTTATTCCAATGTGACAAATATGACACTCTAGAATAATCCAGATGTGGCAAAAAATCATTCGTACCTATGTGTATAGAAAACTGCAGAAAAACATCATTATCTCTATCTCGATTGCAAACAATAGATACATATAATTTTACACACCAGCGGTAACACAATACAACCAATGCCATACATAATGCTGTGATAATGTATTCATGAATTCTCAAGTCACCTTCATAAAACCTTGCAAGGAAAAATTAATTATGCAGTGGTTAAAACAACCAACGTCCAACTTTAGCCCGCCGCACTTCAAAACGCGTATCGACGAACCGACCTATACATAGCCACCTGGACGGTCATATAGAAAAACACCTCAAATACACAAAGTCTTAAACAATCCCTAATCGTCTAATATCAACTCTATCAACATCGGCCAAAGTACACTTTCAAACGCATAATAAAGAAGGGACCCTGTCGCCCTCAGCGCTCGTCAGTATTCTGTTAGTAAGTATACAATAAATATTCGGCGCCAGTTGTGCCAGAACAGAACGCATACATAGACAAGCTACGTTGGCCTGCCAAGAGCGGCAACGTCGCTTTTCGACGTCGGATTCCAACTCTGCTTCAAATTGAAGTAAAGATTGATAGAGTTCTATTACTGGCCTGCCAATGGCAACCAACTTTGTGTCATCACAAAATAGGGTTGATTTTGATTTGGAGTGTGTTGCTGCTACTATGTCGAATTAAGTTTGTTATGCGGCTGAGGGTAGCGGGACGCGTGGCGTTGTGAACGCATTGTTCGTTTTTTGAACGCGAATATAGAATTGATGTCAGTTTGCAGATTTTTTTATTGTACCGCTTTTTGGCCTAGATTTCTAATGGGCGAAACTGTACTTACTTTCGAGCATTCGAAACATTCTCAATTGGTGCTCGTTTTGCTCTTTGCTCTGTTCTTAATTATTTGACTGAAACGTAAGTAACGATAACGTAAACCACATTCATATACTTGACACCTATTATCTAACAATGTTTTACATACTGTACCTATCTGACATTCATTTACAGTTTCACTACAAATGAGAAATTTTGTCTGGACGCATGTTTACTCTTATAGTGCAAAAAGTACTGAATGGATTTTGATAACTTTCAATATGAATTTAGATAGTACTTTTTGCTATGAGTTAGCAAAAAGTACTATTTTTAAAGGCTATTTTTTACCCCAATATACCAACGGATAGCGTCGAAATTCACGCGAGAATAGTCCTTTGCTATTTGTTCCGTAAATTCTCTGTTCCATTTAACATCCCTCAAAACAGGATAAACTTTATCAACAAGAATTCATATCAACCAAGCGCACGTCGAAATACCGCCAATTAAAAAAATGTTAAAGTTTTTTTTGTGTCAAACTCTTTGGCGTTCAATAAACTTACTGAACTTCAAGAAGGAATTCCTCTTGGTGCATTTTCTTTTACAGCCAATTGTATATTTCCCTTGTCAGTCAGCTCTTTAAATCTATTGGCAGTGTGCACGACAACAGCGTCAACTAGCGGATGCGAAGTAGGTGGCGCAATATTCAAGTATACTTTTTGGTCGACGGACTATGGACTATCTAATGGAACTAACGCTGAGACGAAAATTCGTGGCGTAAAAGGCTTGTAAGTCTCTTTATCTAACCTTTTTTACTCGCTCCAGATGTACTTAGTGCAATGCAAATAAATACGCAGCAGTGACCGTTCACTTCATTGGTGTCCGTCAGAAATTTCATTGTTGGCCATTTAACGTGCGTTTTCGTTTCCCTCATATCACCACTGACTTTGCACACAGCGAATACTTACTTACTTACTTACTAAATGGCCGAGCGAGCGAAACGTCTCAGTTTCATCTTGGCCAAAAATGCTCAAGATATCCGGAAGTCTGTCCGATATTCTGCTATTCTCCTCTACAGGTTCCATTTCTCAACCTGGACACAAAATTTCAAGAGAATCTCTTGACATTTCGTGACGAGATCCAGATTCCAAAATTATATAGATTTTTGTTACATTCTTCTTGTCATAGGATTTTCTTCAAAACCTATTAAGCAATACTATGCAAAATGGTCCAGCGAGGCCTAATTTTAAAGCACTCAGAGCGACTAGTTCATAGTTATAGTTCAAACAGCTTCTCCCCTGGTTTAATGCTAGGCACATTTCAGCTGTTGTTCTCCCCACTGCACTCTTCGTCATTCATTTCCTTTCTATCCTGATGAAGAACAGAACAGGAATGTTCTAAAGAGACTTATTACGAACTTAATCTTTCTTTTAAATGCTCACCAAGGCACCTTTTGAGTGAGATTTTCAGTGTCCGACGCAGTTTCTTGCAATGCAATCTCTGCAAACGTTTTCCACTCGTCTTTATCCTCTGCTTTATGTTGGGTAGGTACATCTTTGAAGGATCTATTCGCCACATTCACTACTGTATTATTATTGAGCACAAATTGATAATTTACTTACGTAGACGACATTCTTTGAATCGTTGAATTCGTAGATAAGTAATTCCCATTCTTAGAATTCCTACTTCATTCCAACATTGAATGATTATATCTTTTTGCCTAAGTATAGAAACTGAGGTAGTTACGAGTAATCAATATTATAAATGTGAAAGTGTGTTTGTTTGTCCTTCCTTTTGATTACACTTGGTATGGAAATAGTTTGAGACCCTGGGAATAACATAGGATTCTGGTAATAACTTCTTATCCCGATTTTAAAAGGGGACGGGTTTTTAACGGCACAAGAAAAATATGCTGATACCGTCACTTCAGTCTTCTCGGGACCACGGCCGTTGGATCGCGGCCGAAACGTCGAGGTAAAATATAAATAGTTTTTACGCGATTAAGTCTCGGTGGTAGTGTGTTTAATATGGGTTTTTAACGGTTCTAACCAGTATTTTCAATAACTATAACTACCTATATAGTATCATCGGGTACGCAAATTCTAATTTCACGCGGGACGAAGTCGCGGGCAAACGGCTAGTTAGTCGATAAGTTCAACATTAGCTACTATACTGTCTCATGGTCTTCATGGTCTAGGTCCTAGACCATGGATCCTAGACTCTAGGAAATAGGAGTGGTAGGATCCGATTCGATTTCCGTCCGGATGGCTGAACACCACCTTACCCGCTCATCTGCCGCAAAATAGCGGTGCTCGCTGGGACGGCTGGGTGCCGGTGTAATTGCAGTAAAGTAAAGGGTAGAGTCCAGCTTTTTTATTTGGCGTTGGCAACCCTACTCAGGGTTGGCAATGTATTCGAAATCTTTCAATTTCTTATGTTCTTGGGCCACAGTGATCCTTTCCTAGTGGCCTTCTTCTGCTACTGGTTCATCACGAATTTATTATGGCCCTATGGTGGAACACCGCCAGCACATTTGGCTGTGCCTAATCAGATAATTCAAAAATCAAGGACAACGGGGTCAAGCAAAACTACTACTGCAGCCTATTTGCGTTCCACTGCTGGGCACAGGCCTCCTCTCATCACGAGAGGGTTTGGGCTATAACGTTGTGACGATATTTTACCCACAGAATGGTTAACGAGAAGCATATTTCTTGTTTTAAGTTTTTTTCGAGTTGGTAAAAAAATCTATGGCCCAGTAAAGGATGAGCGATATGACGGTGTGAGCGATAATTGAATCCCATACAAAATTTTTTTCGCCACCTCGGAAAAAAATTACGTACTTAAAAATATGCTTAGAATCGATAGCTGCTTCTGCTAGGTAAAATATCGTCACAACGGTTTGCTTGACACAATATAAAAAGTAAAATGAGATGATGGTACCTAAGTCTGCTTTATGTTACCTTAAAATAAAGGAGATTTTTCACTACGCTTACGTACTACTACTACCTACTACTACAGCCTATTTGCGTTCCAGTCCCACTGCTGGGCACAGGCCTTATCTCATCACGAGAGGGTTTGGTTTGGTTGAGGGTTTCACTACAACTGTATTATTAAAAATATAATTATCTACTTACGTAGTTACCTAGTTACATAATAATATACGTAACGGATGGCGATCCTATGCTTACATCACCATCGTATATAGACATGTCATGGAATTTTCCAGTTAGTATTCTATTTTTGTAGCAAACTGCGAAGTAGGTATGTACCTAACGCAATGAGTCGGCGACCACGACTAGGTATTTCCTCAGGCCATCCGCCCATTGTGGTGCTTCCTCGAAAACAAGGTGTCCGTAAACCGTCGATTCCGACTTCCGAGATATGTAGGTACGGTGAAATGGCATTCTGTCACGTATTACTTGCTTATAGCATCTTTATTATCAGTTACGTTTATCACAGTGTGTTTTGTTGCTTAACTGCGCTTACTCGACACACCGGGACTCGAAAGTTCATGTGTCCTAAATACATTTTGGTTGTAATAAAATGAAAAATAAAGAATTTGTTACTTAGGTATATCAATTATTTTAAATTTGGTTTTGTTTTGGTTCGTTTTACTAGCTTCTGTACACTCATCAAGGACAGAATTAATAAACAATTATAACACGTAAAATAAAAACTACCACTAGGTAGGTAACACTAATAAACACTAGGTTGATGTCAATGATGTCATCAATATAAATAGCGTTGACTTTTGTGGCCCAATAAAATAAGAGGAAAACCAGCCCAATTTCCGAGTAGAACCTCGTAAATAAATCAAATCGGGTTAGGTAAAGAGCTAAGCCGTGTGGCTGTGTTATGATTTGTATTGAATGAGTCAGTCAGCTTGTCTGCGGTAGGTGGGATCGTTAATGGATTGCAGAGACCGAAGGTACCCTATAGGTCGATGTTGTATTGCAGAGATCGAAGGACCCTATAGGTCGATGTTGTCACCAAGGTCATACGCCATGGACCCTTATTTTATGCCATAACAACCAACAACCCATGAATCAATTTAAACAGTATTCTTAGGACTGTCTTTACCTACAAACTTGAGTTCTAAAACAGTAGTAAGCAAGAATATAAGTAGTTTGGAAGAAAACAAAAGTGTATCGTGCGTGTGGTCTTGTAGTCGGTAGGTGTTCTTGATATTTTCTAGTGTTTGAGGGCTGATTTTCCAACCTTCAGATAAAAAAAATCTTCGAATAGTCCGTAGAAAAATTGTATTTATTCCGGAACAAATTAATACTTAATGTGAAAGTGTGTAATATTTTCCCGCTTGAAAATATTTGAAGTATTTTTTTAATGGAAATAGCTTATAGCAAAGTTTGTGCCCTAAAAAAACATAGAATAAGATAGCTGATAGCAAAGTCAGTTTACGTTAAGACAGTTGTAGAAACAGAAATTAAAAAAAAAATGTTTTTGAGAGAATAAAGGAAAACATTTTCCGGGAACGTTCCGGGACATTTTATGTGATTACTTTTCCGTACCTACTGAGCATTTTCTCAGAAATTACTCAAAATTCTAAGTTTCGCAAATTAGAAGATGCTTACAATAGTACTAGGTTAATTAGTTGCCCGCCACTGCTTATTGCTTTCACCGGCATGCTCATAACTGCCTAGCTGAATATTTCGTTCGTCCTGTCTCTTTCACTCTATGCTGCTGTGCATTTTGAGTGAGAGCGATGGAGATAAACTGTTCAGAATTCCGGGTGGTATAGTCTCAACGCAGTTTCCCGCAACCTTCGGGTGGTCACAACAGGCCGTACTACGGAACTTTGTTCGAACTTCGAACAACGAAATTTGAGTTCAATATTAATTAGGTACTTACTTATATCAGAAAGAGCAATGCTATCTTACCCACGTTAATATTCAGGCATCATATAGTTAAGCAGGTAATAGGTAACATTGTGGTAACATTGGTAGTTTTAGGTGGGTACTTACCTACCTATATTTCTTGTTTTAAAGTTTACTTGATGTTTTCAAGTTTTTTTCATGATATTAATTTTTTGACACTCTCCAGCGATTCCAAGCGTGAGAGCGCTTCAGCTATAATTCAGTTCAACATCATCAATCATCATCTTGCCCTTTTCTCTTTTTATGTTGGGTGGGTCGGTACAATATTATTATATTATTATTATATTATATATTATTATATTATATTGACAGGCAGGCAGTTGATCAACTGATAAATGCCTGTATCCCAGTTGTTCTCAATTTAAGTATTTCTTGGCCTGTTTAAGAATTTGTCAAGTCTGTTCTTGAACTGGTTAATGCTCTGTGCTGAAATTACGTCTTCTGGCAGCTTATATGTTTTCTTTTTTAATGCATGATTCATTCTTACATCTCCGTCGCACTTCCATTACCTATCTACTACGCAGAAAGTCAACTAGGTATGCGCTTGCGCAGTTCGACTTGCTCGATAAACGCCCGAAACCACTGGTAGCGCTCCTGAAGCCGTCACCGCACAGTAAACTGTTTTATGCCCCATTGTAACACTTTTACGAGCAGCCAGCGCGATTGCCTGCCGCAATAAAGTGCCCTGTGCTGCGTCGCCTTGAACAACTCGTTTTTTATCCGATAAATATTTATATATTAGCGATGAAAATTCACGTTGGACCCGCTTTACAAGTATTACAACTCTACATAAAAATATGAGACCATTAAATTACGGTTAGAAAAAAATACGGTTATTCATTCTTACTCGACTTACTAAGATTTTCACAGTAGATGATGTGTGATGTGATGTTTAGACATGCCATCATATCATCAGATTAACTATGTAAGAGACCATAACCCGTTTTTTTGACAAGTAGTTTTTATTCTTGGTGCTTGAATACTAATCACAGCATTTAACTATCATCATGAACATTCTCGTTATATGCCAGATAAATATCAATTTGATTATACAAACCAAATCACGGACACGGACGCATTTCGCAATAAGTTATTGCTAAACAACAACACCTACATATACTTTTTGAAGACCTCTTGGTTCACAGTCATTACAGTCAACAATCCTTGCATTTCATCCTAATAATATGACTCTAAATAATTGATTTATAAAAAAAACCCTTCTCCTGGTGTGAATATGCTCCCATCCATTAAAATACATGGGAGCCAAAGTTTAACTGTCAGGTCGCGGAATAAATCTGCCGATTGACGCGTATCGACGACGATGTATTTAAAGGTTTCCATTCCAATCATGATGATTTGATGATAGTGACGCTATAACGACGTGTTTACAGTATCTTTATAGTTATAGTTATAGCCCATTAGCACGTAGGCATGCGCGTTATCGAAGAAGCTCAGGAACGTTGTTTTTAAACGATAAACCCGCGACCGCAGGGACTATAACAGATAAACATGTGACACTGGTCAAGGATTTTACAATGTGTTCGTCTTTTACTTCTTTGACTAGCAAGTTATCGTCAGAAATCTGTCTATAACGGACCATCAGTCTTTCATAAACTGGCTGAATAGTCCATTCTGTCTAATCTTATTTGTACATTAGACATTAAAATAGAACACGACAATTGTTTGAGATAATATTTAAATGTTGATAATGTATGAAATTGTTAAAATTAAGAATACCTGTAAATGAACCAGTATAGACATAAACTTAATAAGTATATCATCTACTTAAGAAACGATATAATAGGGTTTACAGATTTACATTCATAATTATGGGACCTATTACTAAGTATTCTGTACTGTTCCTTGAATGTGTTGTGTTCAATAAAGTATATTGTATTGTATTGTATTCAAAATCAAAGTCTTACTTATCTTCTTCTTTTTCTAGTGCCATCTCCTAACGGAGGTCTGCGATCATTAGGGCTATTTTGACGTCGGGAGTCTGCCGCACGGAACAAAGATTTTGTGCTCATTTTTGTGATTATGCTACGTTGGCGTGCTAGTCTGCGTCCTTGTATTTTGCACTGCATGATAAGTTGCAGCAGGTTATGGTTATATTTGTCATTTCGCATTATGTGGCCCAGATACTGCATCTTTCCATCTTTAATGGTTTTCATCAGTTCCAAAGTCTTGTTCATTCTTACTTATCCGCGTATCGAATTCAAGGAACAGCCACCAGCTGTGTTTAATTTCCTTTAATTGTCCCGTCCACAGATCGCTACCATTAATTCTGCTGCTGACATCTTGACACTCCGACACCAACTCATCCCTTTGTCTATTGAGACAGTTTCAAGAGAGTTATTAATGAATATGCCGAAAGACAATTAAGACAAAAGGGGATATCGTAACAGTTTTGCAAACCGTGTGACAAGGAGACCATTTGATTATAATTTTATTTTTTGACTTTGAAGAGTTACACAGTATCGAAAGTTACTTAATGCTTGTTTTCATAGCTTTTTGACAAGATTTTAACTTAATACCTACCTACTCGTAATCCTTTACGAAAAGTTCGCTTTAATAGATATGATTAATTTCGGATGACGCAATGTGAAATGTTTTATCTGAGGATTGCGTAGCAGTTTTGATATTATGTTTACTTACTCGAAAAAAATTGCTTTCCCAAAATATAATGCTGCTTTTTTGAGAGTTAGTCTTTACTAAACTGTGAGTAGATAAAACATTTTCTTGCAAATTTTAATCCCTTATTACCTATCCGTAATAATTCCTCAAATATCATGGAATACATATGACTCAAATCCTTTTAAAAACTTTTTGACATTAGTTGGACTCCTATTGTATTCTTATTTCTAGATATTCGTAAAGGTGAATAATCAAGTTTTTTTTTCTACTAATTATCTTCGATGTACCTACTGAAGTAAGCCAATGTAAACAGCTTCTATCGAGAACGCTTAGGTTGCAGAAAAAACTGCTTAATGAGCACTGTTTGTGACGACTCAGCAACGCGTGAATACTTTGTGATACTTATAATAATACCTAGGCACACCTAGGTACAAATGCGAAATAACCAACTCTATCTATATCTGGACTACCAGACATTATAGGTAGATTTAGTTATTTCGCATCATTATTAGTTAGTCATTCATTTAACGGTGAGAGTGTAACTATACTTACACTCTAACCGTTAAATGACTGAACTGCTTTTGACATTTGTCGCGGAAGGACTGGTAAATTTTCTGGAGTTTTATCGTGGGCGGGAAACTATGTGTAAGTAGATAATTAAAACAAGCTTTAGGAAATTATTTATACGCATGGGAGAAAGAGGCAAGCAAAATACCTTAAAACAAGAACCTACATAAGTCTTTAAAATAAAAGAATGGTTTATTGTGTACGCTGTAGTTTAGATGGAGATCACTGAAAAGTGTTATTATTTCACAATTTAAATCGTTAAAGGTCAGTCAACGGGAAAACCATATACCTAATAATGTTACAAAAGTTACAATTATGTCGTAGAACAAAGTATTGTATTGTATGATAATTGTTTACACAGATGCATAATTCTGTGACGTGCTTCATACTTATTGAAATTGCAACTCCTCACCCCATACCTACAGCACATGCACAAACATGTCCGTCACATAAATTATTCAAATTACTCACCATTGCGAAATTAAATAAAGAACGAAACAAAAAACCGCCACGCTTCATTTTAGCGCCCCACCCGAGTTTCACAGAACTGAAGGGCGCGACACCCCCAGCAATCAATTTCATTCCCCTTCTTCAACTATCGACCGTCCCTTTCCGACTACACCATTGTGTGTATACCTGTCTCAGTTTAAAACACGATTAGGAAAGCGCGAGTGACTCCGAGCGATGCCTCGGGCCACGTTGCCAGTTTTCAAGAGAGATTTTTTGTGACGGCCGACATAGATAACTTTACTTCTAAATGGTTCGCCTTTGAACTTTCAGACGTTGCATTAAGCTTGAAATTCGAGTTGAATTCGTTTTCGGCACAAGCGAGGATAAATTTGTAATTTAAGATTGATGTAGAAAACCAAATCGTACAGTGATGAAAGAATGATTGCTTTACGAAGACTTCGGAATGGAAAATAAGAATCTGGAGGGAAACGTAATAAATGGTGACAGGGGGTTGGCGAAATGTCAAAGTGATTTCTGTTTCAACAGATTTCGAGAGCACAAAGGATGAAACAAACATAACGACTGTACTTACCTAAGTAGGTAAATAATGGGGTAAAGTTGGATGCTTGCTTACAGATATTAAGTTGGCGTTGCTATCTAGTTTTCCGCTGCCTCTAATTTTTGAGTAGGCAGGTTACTTATCTATAGGTACTTATGTGAATAGTGGAGTCTGCAGTGAAAATAATCATGTTTGAAAATACGCTACCCATACAGTACCCGAAAACATTTAGATGTTGTTCCAATCTATGTACCTAATGTACACACAGTACACTTACAGCTCAATAGGTTCGACAAGAGTACATACTAAACGTTTTTCAATAAGGTAAGGTAATAAGGCTTTGATACTCCATGTATTTTTACAGAATAGTACTTACCTGGAACAAAGAAATTCCAATCACAAAGAAATATTAAACTGAACAGGCAATGGTCAAGTTACCTTTGCCAAAGAATCGATATTTGCGCGAGGGTAGACGAAGACAAGCACCCGTAGCGTAGAGTCAAATAGTTAAGAGTTGGAGACCATAAATCTGTAAACAAAATGCGGGAACACTGACGTATACTGTAAACTTCCCACCTAGCTGCAGAATAACATCATTCGTAACAACGTTCTGCCATTTTTTAAACACAAAGTAACGTTTGGGTCTTTCTTACTTGCGCTTAATTGCCATTTTCAGTTTACTCTTAATCTTTGTCGTACCTCCAAGAGACAACTGCGGGAAAACTAGGACTAAACCAACCAACCAAAAAAAACCGGCCAAGTGCGTGTCGGGCCACGCGCAAATTATAGGGTTCCGAAGTTGAGGATGCCTACAGTACCTTTCTAAGACTTATTAGCATCTAGCTAGCCTGTGGTATGACGTGCCCGCCCGACGCCCCTGCCGCTCGAGAAAAATCATCATTATAAGTTGGTCCACTATTACTCGTAAGTTTGTACAGCCTACTTAGCTCTGATAGTTTTCCTTTCAACTTCGTTATATATGCCACAACCGTGATTTTTTTCAGCCATCCAAATACCACCATTTAGCTGGCAGGGGGGGGGGGACACGTGACTCTAACAAAAAATATCACTTTAAAGCTTAATATTTCACAAACGCATCACTTAATCAAAAAATGGTTTTAACAACCCACAATATTTTTTTAAGACCTATTCAACAATATGCCGCACTATGGGGTACGCAAGAAAAAAAAATTACATCCCCACTTTACGAGTAGGGGAGGTACCCTATAAAGAAATATATTTCAAAATTTTATTGTACCACTTTGTCAGCGTAACTAATATGCATATTCATGCCAAATTACAGCTCTCTAGACCTAAGCATCTCCGAGCAATAGTGCGGACAGACGGACGGACGGACGGACGGACGGACGGACGGACGGACATGGCGAAACTATAAGGGTTCCTTGTGGACTTCGGAACCCTAAAAAACTAATACTCTCCTCTCTCAAGGTGCACCACAAGTGGCGGTTTTGCAATCTTTGCCGTCCTAGACCTTATAAGAGTCACTTCTTTCTCAGCTTCCGCCGTTTAGGTATCTAGTAGAGTACTACGATTAGCCTCCCGTATATTATCTGGCTATGATGACCAGGTCAGAGAGGCTTGTCCAGACCTACTGGGTTAGGGCAAATCCACTTCCTCGGTACCTGAGAACTAAGATTGTCTTTATTTTTATTTTTTTTTTAAGTATTTATTTTACTTAATGTTATGTACAATATTTTCTTGAAAATACTTACCTACCTATGTATAAAATTAAAGGTTTATAGATAAGAAACGGAAGCGTAAATATGTTCTTTAAGATTCAAGGTAGAAGGAGTGTAGGTAAAAAAAGAACCTCCTTGTCTTGAGAATTTGCGTCAATGGCTCCAGAAGAGCAGCTGATCTCTTTTTCGTTCAGCTGATGCTTCAAAAGTGGAAAATGCGGATATAAACCTGATGATCCCCAAAGTTTAATAAATGATTGCATCAAGAAGAAGAAGACGATAAATACACTGGACAGCAAAGAAAACGGGTCACTTTGTATGGAAAATGCTATACAAAGCGACCCGTTTTCATTGCTGTGGAGTGTAGATGCCCTTATTTGATGTAGGTATTACGATTCAACCTATAAATTATGTAGTTCTTTATCCTTCATAGACTTGGTCCAAACGCGACAATAACCTACCAAATAAGGCACAACGTTGCGTGCAAGCAGGTTTTTGCAAATTTTAATTGGTTATTTAACGAAGTCCGGTACAATTTAAAAAGTTTTTAACCGAAATAATGTCTTTTATACTGCTAAAAATAGCCATTGCTGCATTACTGGAATTACAGGTTACAAAAAGTATTTTTTTATGATATTGAAATGCTATTTATTGGAACGTCGCGTCGGTACGTTTGCGAATATGTTAAAAAAGTTGTTTTCTGTTGTGTTGTATTTATTTATTGCAGTTTTTTACAACTAGAAATCCTTATTAGTTGTTTAAATGAAATAGGTTAGGTACTTACTAATTAGACATATCCTAGAACAAGGCAAGGCAGAGGCAGAAACCGAAAAACATAACAGTTTTTCAGCGCCATCTGTTTTGCTGAACTGAAATGTAACCAACCATTGACTTAGATAATACTCTTGTTCGAGTTATGTGAATGAATGCAACATAATTGATTGTAAATGTTTGTTATTCTTTGTATAATATTCAACAGACATAGGTATGCAAATAGACATACAAAAGAAGTGTTGATATCAGTGCATAAAGAGATAATGTAAGAAAAGTCTGGAGATTTTTTTAATCCGAGACGAAAGGAAAAAGTCCGATTTAAAAAACAATAACTGCGACGGACATCAAAAAACCGACGAAAGTGCAGAGTTTCAATTTAAACATTGAATAAAATATTCCGGAATGCTGTACAGAGCGGAGGTGCGGTGTGGCGGTGAGGTGCGGCTAGGGCCGGGCACCGCGCCACCTCGACCGACACGCAAGCGATCTCTTCTACTAGGCTCCCAGAACCCACCAAGAGCTCTCCGGATCTTTCCCGCTAGCCCCCTCTCTCTCGCACTACTCACAAACCTCACGCGATAAACGAACCAAACAATCTTCCTAACCTTCGCCTCCAACCCAAACACTATCGTGTCTTATTGCAATAGGGTTCTTTCTACGTTCTACGCTGGATCTTTTAATGAATCCCTCGTGCTACGAGAATGGTAGTAGGTAATGGTTTCCGAAGCTCGAGAAGAATTCGTGATGTATTTTGTAAATTTATGTTATCCTAATAGTGCTGATGCTTAGGGATCAATTTGGCATGGTTGGAATTCCTTTTTAGGAGTGAATGAATGGGAATCGACGCGATTGTGAGAACTATATTGATATCGGTAGGTTGTTAGACGCGATAAAAAATAAAGTGGAGAAAATTATATATCGGAATGTTTGGCGGCATTGTGACGGTTTTTATTGAACCGGAATTCTTGAAGTTGCGTCGTCGGATATGGAATTATGTGAGGTTGTTTTGAGTTCCACAGAACAAGCTGAAGTGGTTGCTAACGTTTTAAGGAGTTTTTATGAGGATAATTTATTAGCACCATTTATTGTTACCAATTTAGCTGTGAATTCATCTGTGAAACATAAATTAACAACGTTTGATCTGCTAGAAAGACTGAAACAAGAAGTAAGTAGTTCAAGTTTCGGCTTACTATAAAACTTTAGGGATCTTAGTAGTCATTTCATCGATGTGAAAATTTTGAAACGTTTTATTTGCGTTATTGTATATGTTTATGTACATAAAATCTACATTTTTAAATTAGTACATTTGCAATGACTGCATCTTCGGTTGTTTTGCAATAGGTATCCCCTTTTCCTTGATCCTAAATAGATCGAGGCCCGATTCCTATATCTAAATAACGCGAACGCCTCGTTTTCGCTACGGATGGTTATAAAATTTGACATTTTGCTTTGTAGATAATTTGTCAAACTTTCATCGTCCGTATCCAAAATGGGGCGTTTGTTTGACATAGGAACAGCGTCTGAATTCAATTAAAAAATACTTACTGAATTGTGTTTTGCCCTGGGGCTGAGGGGACTGGGGTTCAAGTCACGGCTCGACCTGCTTTTCAGTGCAAACATTCGTGCTTATACTTAACACAAAGTTTTGCCCCTAGCAGGATTCACTACAAACTGAGAAATTCCAACCGTCAAGAAGATCGCTGATGTCAGGTTAGGCAAGGACTTGCGAGTTGCTTAGCTATAGGTACTGAAACATGACATGATAAATCTTTGTTAAATATTACATGATATTCGCATAATGTCAAGCTGGATGGGGAAAGAACAATTAAAAGTTTTTGTAGAACATAGGGATAATTTCAAGATACTTCTTACGAAAGATCACGTGGAAGGAGCAGAAACGGGGGATGAAGTCGTGTACATACTTGCCTTCTTACTAGCCAAAAATACATGTCCACCACCACTGCCTATTTGCGTCCCACTGCTGGGCACAGGCCTCGTCACAAGAGGGTTGAAAGCGGAATAAAGTGAGCAAAAATAGTGACGGTGATGATTATAAGAATGATGACCGAAAGTAACCCTTGTCTGGTACGCTTTCAAGGCTAAACTGCTGAAACAATTTTCATGAAAGGTACGATCAAAGATAAGAATTGGCTAAAAGTAACTTGACTACTTTTAATCCCGGAAAACGCCATAGTTCCCGCGTTAATGCCCTAACAGAATTTCACGCGGCTAAAGGCGTGGGCATTTGCTTGTTCAGGGACACGTAATAATGCTTACTATAGAAAACAATACCATCAGTAACTGACTGACATACAACGCACAGCCGAAACTACTGGTCTTAGAAAGCTAAAATTTGGCATGTAGAAATCCTCTCTTAGCTCAAGAGAGGATTTCCCGAAATTCATACTGAAACGGTAATAGTAGCTCAAGAAACAAACGGTTTCGTTGCTAATAAAAACGGTACCTTAATTGCCTTGAAACTATACTAAGTACAATTGCCTTAGACTAAGACAAATAACATTTCGTCAATAATTCAACTTGAGAAATTCAATTATTCAACATTTACTTATTCCATGTTGCATGAACTATGAAGATTAACCGCAGCATCGCATCGGTGCGGTTGCGGTAAAGAAAGAAGATGGCGCGTGCCGCGATTCAGCGGGCAACAGTACTAGGAAATCATAAACTGTAGGAGCACTTATGTGCTTCCCTCAAACCCTATCGTGTTGCACTCGACTCGACGACCAGGCCACGCCATACGAGACTTTATACAACAGTGAGATAAGGCTGTTGACTCGCAAGTATCTTGTTGTAAAACAATGTATTTAACAGCTGCTAGTGCATTATGCTCGCCCGGTGGGCAGCGCGCATTGCGCAACTCCCCAGACACAACGCGATTGCACGCTCGCTTCACACAAGGCGATCTTGTAAACAACACTTGTCAGATACTAAAAAAATGCGGATTCGTCCTAATCTTATAAATGCGAAAGCGACTCTGTCTGTCTGTTACCTCTCACTTAAACCGCTGGACAGATTTAGACAAAAATTGGTGTGGAGATAGGTAGTTGAAGTGGAGGAAGGACGTTAGCTACCTTCTTTCTGTCCCGGTAAAAAGAAGTTTTGCAGCTGATTGCTACCTAGAATAATGTATCCGTTGTCCCAATCTTTTTTTTAATATTTTAACTTACACGTGAGTAAATTAGGTTAATAATATCATTTAATAAATTAACAACTAGAGTACTTATTACAATACCTAGTAGTTGTAAGTCAAGGCGAATTCTCTTTACCTATAATATTCGTTACACTGTGAAATTAAATACAGTAAATTTACACGTTATCTATTTTGGCATCATTTTTAGAAGCCTTAACTAAATTAAGCTTTTATAAAAGTTTCATCGAAGACAAATTCTGTGAACATCGTGCATAGAACTTTACATGCTATTATAAAATAATTTTGTTTACAGGGTTCCGAAACTCACTAGTGTGTCTGTCACAGCTAATTTGCTCCGAAACTACAGGACCGATTGTGTGGAAACTTGGCACTTAGGTATTTTAATATTGTATTACTATTCTAAGTTTTGGGGACTTCTTCTTTTGGGGTTTTACGTGGGGACTATAGCCCAAACCCTCTCGTGATGAGAGGAGGCCTGTGCCCAGCAGTGGGACGCAAATAGGCTGTAGTGGTGGTGGTGGTGCATTCTAAGTTTACTTTTGTGCGAAATTCAATTTGAATTAACCACTGTCCTTTTCGGTGAAGGACACCGTGAGGAAACCTGCACGCAACTGCGAAGTAATTCAATGATGTGTGTGAAGTCCCCAATCCGCACTGGGCCCGCGTGGCGACTATAGCCCAAACCCTCTCGTGATGAGAGGAGGCCTGTGCCCAGCAGTGGGACGCAAATAGGCTGTAGTAGTAGTAGTATGTATTTAAGTATACAGCTACATAACATTTTTAATGCCCACGTTTCGCACCATTCTAATTACATCTTTTTATTACATAGTTCATTCATCCGTCTTCATGGTTTACCTATTAGGAATAGAATTAGTGGTAGGACAATTAGTTTTCTCTATTTCTCAGCGTGCTTCTTCAGTCCTGCAAGGTTGGCCGATAGCCTCCTTTGCCTATGTATATTATACCTCTCGCACAATGCAGTTAAGTGGAAGACGATGGACGCAGTTAAGGGATTAGGATCCAAACCTCGGATGACACATTTGACTACAAATCTTAGAACATTTCGCCATAAGATTCTTTCTTCAAAATTTTGATATTGCGGATTGGATCCTATTTCCTCAACATCCAATTGCGATACGAAACAGTTCCTCCACGGATGAAACTCCAGTGTACTCGCGAATGTTTCGCGCAGCGTACCTACTTACCTGCTTGTCGCCAGATTTCTGCATTTGGATCTTCTGCATCATCAGCTGTGATATGTTAACGCGCTGGAGCACGATTATAACCCGATCATAGATTGTCCCATAAGACAGGATCCCCCAGAAAAAAATACTTCAGTCACTGTGCGAATTTAAGAAAGGCTTACTCAGGTTCGTTCGAGGCTTTTGTCTTGCTATCGAACCGATATTCTTCAAAATTAATTTACCCACGGAACTTAAATAATTAAATCTTTTAATTCATTAAATATTGCAAAAAAGCACAGGAAGGTTTAAACTAAAGGAAATACGCAAAGTCGGCATAAATTTTCAGAATAAAGTGTCAACTATTTCAATGAAATACCTAAGTAACTTTTCGTAATAATATCGGACAGTCAGTTACAGCTTACAAGGGATATTTTTTCATCTCTTTCGGCAAATACTGCTTGAAATTGGTTCAGAGGTCAGATGGCAAGGGCTAAAAAATGAGGATATTCGCAGTGTAGTGTCACCGACATAGCCCGAAGAATTGGCTATGGGTGAAAAATGACAATGTGCTCGATTATTTTTTTATGGATAGGAATAACCTTCCGTATCAAGAGAAAAAATCTCAGAATTTTCCGTGCCGTAGATTTCGCGTAAAAAAAGATATTGATTTTGTGTTATGACGATTGAAATAAAGGTGTTTCCTTGGTCCAATTATGCAGAACTATTGCTTGAAAAAATCAATAATGTCAATAGTGTCAACACTTTTTTTCAAGAAGTAGTGCTGCATACTTGGACCAAGGAAACACCTTTATTTCAATCGTCATAACGCAAAACCAATTTTATTTTTTACGCAGAATCTACGGCACGGAAAATTCTGAGATTTTTTTCTCTTGATACGAAAGGTCATTCCTATCTTTGAAAAAAAAATCGAGCACATTGTCATTTTTCACCCATAGCCAATTGCGCTTAAGTAGAAGTGGACGGGACACATAGGTATGCTCGCTGGAGCAGGACTGATGGCCCGTGGCCGGAGGGACTAGAAAGTTCTCGAGTGGCGTCCGTGGACCGACGACGAGACGAGCTGTCCGTAGGCCTCCAACAAGATGTCGAGACTCGTAAAGGTCGCGGGGATCCAGTGGAAGCAAGTACCATAAGACCGGTCTGAGTGGCGAGCCTCGGGGGAGGCCTATGTCCAGCAGTAATTAGTTTAGTACTACTACAGTCTATTTTGCGTCCCACGGCTTAAATTAGTTTAGCCCTTTAACAAATATTTAGGCACACGACAGTTGAGGCACATACTAAAATTAACTTAATAAAAATTGAAACAGATCGTAACCTCGTAAAAGGAGTAAAATGTGACGCGAAACAAAAACCGCTGTGCGCGATTGCGTCAGCACTTGAAAATTAATCGCTTACACACACGCTCGCTCTTTCTATTCTGACACACATACAACAAATACGAACTGAACAGTGCCTAACCACCTAGTAAGACCTCTCAGATAACAAATATTGTAGTCATTCGCTTTTACAAAACGAATAGCAGATGGGGAGCGCGGCGTATCATTCAAGCTGGTGTAGTGGCGTTGCTACGTGAGATCGAATAACCTCCTCGCGCGTTCTGCGCTCCTAGTAAGCTGCGCATGGTGTGGCAGGTTGCGACCATGACGTTGGCGCTTTGGCTGTTGCCACATTTAGCTTGCCACGTGTCAGACGGGTTCTCTCGGCCGATTGGACCACCTTGAACCAGCGTAGGTGGCGCGTTGCCGGGCCGCACTTCATTTGCTTTAGCGAGATGATTAAAAATACTAGTGTGTGCGGGTTTCAATGTGTTTTATTTAAAAAAAAATCTTCAACCTACTTATGTATATATATGTAATCTACTCGGCATTTAAATTAAGAGTCGCCTCGGCATTCAGCTTGCCCAGTCTTGCTTGAAATATCACGTCTGATATTAGTTTCTCCGCATGAATTCGTTGTGTATGCGTCAATTCCTTCAATTGGTAGCCCACTGTCCGGCCAAAAGCTTCAGGTTCGCTTTGGATGATGCAGTGCTGGTAATCCTGGTCTTGCTGCTCTGACAGATCTTCCCGATCTGAAGCTTCGTCACTATAGTTCTCCGATATATAGAGAGCGTTGCAACCAGAATTCGTTTTTGCCTTTTTCGCTTCAGGCTCGTCGTCGTCGGAGTCTTCAATTTCGTGAGTTTCCTAAAAGTAAGTACGAAATATTTATACAAATACTACAAAGAAAAGTACTTTACGTGTTTTAATGTTACAAAATTATGTAGGTACGTAACGGACCTATTAACATTTAGTTATAAGCCGTATATATTAGCTTATTAATTATCATGGTATGTATTGTATACCTGTGTATGTTATGTACCCATATACAGTAAGTATATTTGCAAGATCGTATTTTTTGTAGCCTGTATGAAATGCATCTTTAAAATGATACTTAATTAATATACTTATTAAGAATACTATATCGGTATAAAAAATAGTAATAATTGCAGTGACCACAGGGTAATATAATTTTCAAGTGGAACTCCTTAAAATAAGATCATATCTCTTTAACCATAATAATTACAATAAAGATAAGTAAGAATTCGATATTTTTTTGATATTCCTCCCATCAAGGAATATTAAAAAAAAAAACGAATTGTCACCTACTTCCAAAGTGACACAGTCAGACTTACCTGTATGTTATAACTAGCATCATGTTGGGGGTCCAGTTTTTCGCTGTGACCATTTAAAAACGTAAGTAAATTGTAGTACCACAGAATTGGCACATGTATCCCGCCATTGCGTAGTCGAACGTTTATCACCTGAAATAAGTAAGTAAGTAAGTACGACACTTAATTCGTATAATAGTTATGTAAACCAGTCGCCCGACTTTAGTTTGCTACGAACTTACCTTTTTATGCTCTCGCCTGTATGCACACCGCATATGCTCTAATTTCTTTTTCACGTCATTTAATACAGCATCTTCTTCGATTAGCTTATATTTCTCTAGAAGGACTTCGTAGGCATTCTGTCGCGCCTCTTTATTGCTGTATAACATGTGTTTTTGGTCCCAAAGGCATGGAAAACTTTTGTACAACTGCAGAAACTCCGTGAGAACGATTTTCTCGGCTTGGTTCGGAGTGCGATGACGCACGTCGGTATCCGACATGGTTGGGTCGGGTACTAACCGCGTCCGTCTGCGGCGCGGTCGGGCGGACGCGCGCTCTCGCTCTGGCAGTACCGAGCGAGGTGAAAGGGAAATAGTAGCGGTATCGAACAGCTGCGAGAGGCGCGCGGTCGGAGCGGTATTATTACCATTACCGCCATACCAGCCGCGCCGCCGTACGGTACGCCCCGTACGAGAGACCTCATCCGTTTTTCGGGCGAGAGACTCGAATTTTGCGACTTTCAAATTGAATTGTAAAACGGCGGGCGTCGCTAATGAAAATTTTTGATGATTTGAAAGTTTTTGATGATCAGCGCATATTCTCGTATAACAGCGACACGAGAATAGACCTGCATAGCATTTATTCAATAATTGCTTGTAATAACAGAAATTAAACAATGCTTTACTTCGTGTTGTTTTGACTGTATGTCGACGACGTTATAAGTACCTACATTTATGTATCTGTACCTATTGTAAGTGTTTGTGAATTTATTCGTAAGTACACTCAACATCAATGAAAACGGGTCACTTTGTATGGAAAATCCTATAATATAAAGTGAACGGCTTTCATTGCTGTTGAGTGTTATAAAGATAAATTAATAAATGCGAATCGATTCATTGTCACAAACTTTCGCGATACACACTCATATTAAACACACTAAAAACGGGACTAATCGCATTTAATAAAAATCAAGTGCGGGTAGTTCGAGCCACCCGCGCGACAAGAAAAATATGCTGATACCGTCACTTCAGTCTTCTCGTGATCACGGCCGCTGCATCGCGGCCGAAACGTCGAGGTAAAATATAAATGGTTTCGTTTTTAGTGCATGAATCGATTATAGTAACGGTAAACGGTAGTATTTTTCCACTCATTATTTTAAGTAATAAACTTAAAATAATGAGTGGAAAAATACTACCGTTTGTCAATGTCAAATAATAGAATGCAAAAATTGCTAAAAAAAATTAACAAGGGCACATGAGAAAAAAAAACAAATTAGAATAAAGGAAATCTCTGTTTATTATTTTTATGGGGTGCCTAATAAGAATTTATATAAGTAAGTGTATTTATTTTACTAATCATCTTCAACTAAAGTCCAAGTAGCACATAATTAAAACTCGCTACGATAAAGAAATATTAAATCTTCAAACTCGGTAGGTACTCGGTCGCCTTCAAATAAAAGGATAAGATTGTCATTGCTTCACTTGACCCCGACTTTGCAGACGCTCCGAATTTGAAGGCTGTTTTAAAACTTCATTTTAAAAAAAAAGGTTACAGTGTCCAAACACGGGTGCAACAGGATGCATGTACATATATTACATAATGATCCTGTAAGTACTATTATTAAACAAATCCAAAAAGACGAGGTACTTCCTGTATATTACTGTAGTCTTCGAGATTGATGCCAAAATCATACAAGTGTTAACAAATGATAAGGACTTCCCTTCATTTTCTAATGGATCCTATCAACAGAACTGAACCAAATTAAAATAGGGTCAAGGACGTACCTACCAGATTTCGATAAAAAAATTGGGAATCGCGTAACATTTTGCTGCACTCTCACAGGAGGGGATATATCCATCAATGATTGAACATTTTATATTTTTCCATTTATTTAGGAAAACATCGCGAGAAAAACTGTAACGCATCCGCGAAGTTATTCAAAAATATGCTTGAAGCTACCAATCTATAGGTGTAACGGGCACACTTGGTTACTGTAGTCCAAACCTTCTCGTCATGTGCCCACGAGTGGGACCGGGACGTAAGTAAGTATAGGTAGGTAGGGCTGTTGTGGTTTGTGGTCGAACATTTTTATACCAACAAATCGTAGGGGTACCTACGGGTATAAGTAGGTACCTATATACGGGGTGAAGCAAAACGTTGTGACGATATTTTACCCACAGAATCAGCTATATTGTTTTATAGATTTTTTTTTTTAGAGTTGGTAAAAAAATCAGATATTTCACACCATGAATACCATACAAAAAAACTTATTTTACTAACTTGAAAAAATTGTAACCTAATAAACATGTTTAGAATTGATAACTGATTCTGTGGGTAAAATATCGTCACAACATTTGACTTGACCCTATACATATTAGGTATAAGGCGTTTTTCACCATCTGCCGAGACATAACTTTCAAAACTTAAACTTAAACTTAGAAACTTAGAGACACTTAGATAGATAGCAATTTATAATTAACTTACTTACCTAATTAAAAAACTTAATAAAAAATAACAAAAAAGCCGTAATGTAGGCACAATCATAATCATATAATTATGTGAACAAACTCGCGTTTAAGTATAAAAAAAACACGAGGTCCCGAGGCATGGGCGTGTCTCGTGAGTGGGCGTTCGACCACTAGGGTAATGAGAGCTGCGGACGGACGGAGACGGGTCGAAATTATGAGGACGACCCTAAAATGTAGCTTGAAATAGTTTACTTACATAATAATAGAACATCGTCTAGGTATCCTTAAAGTTCATTTGAAGTTTGGACTACTCCAGTAATAGGCAAGTATCTACTTAGGTACCTAACCTGAATACGCAATTGTTTTTCTTTTTTACTAACTAACTTAGTGTGCCTTAGTAACTTCCAAAATAGAAATATGTAGGTAAAAATACCGTTTGTGGCTTTGGCAAGAAAAAGGACAAAAAAACGGACATTGCAAAAGTGCCTCTGATGGCAAAAAAAGTTTGCCGTAAAACAGTCGACTCCAATTAATTTAGTCCTAAGTCCCGGAACTTGTAAATTTTTTTTTGTAATTGTGGCACCAATAAAAGCGATTTCACAAATCGTTAAACCGTACAGTAGCCAAGCCAGCCATGTATTATAGGGTCAAGGAAAACCTTGTGGCGATATTTTACCGAAAGAATCAGCTATCGATTCTAAGCATGTTTTTAAGGTTTTTATTTTTTTCGAGCTGGTAAAAATTTTTTTGTATGGCCTAGTATGGGATTGATGGTGTGAGCGATACCTGTATCCCATACAATTATTTTGTTACTAAGACGAAAAAGAATTCAAAACTTAAAAAAAACATGCGCATGAATCAATAACTGATTAGTTAAAATATCGTCACAACGTTTTGCTTGAGTTACCTACATGACTAGGGTTGCCATCTCTAAAATGAAAGAAGAAAAAAGAAAGAGGCGTGAAAACCCATGAATTATATTTCTATACACCAGCTTTTCGTACTCGTCACGCCAACCGGATGCTTTTTAATGTCCCATTTGTTCATACTAAACATGCCTTCAATTCTCCAATGATACGTCTGGTTAATTTGTATAACAAAAAATGTAATCACTTATTTATTTTGTTACTTATTTTGTTACTTTCTGTCTGATATATGTATAGTATTTTTTTTCTTAATTTTATCTAGGTACTCTAAATTAATATAACTATAGCTTTATTTCAAATAATTCAATTTAGAGATGTCATTGTAAAAATCTCTGTTGTCAACTTGTCTTTGATATCTGACTATGTTGTTAACATTTATTACCTTACTTGTGGATACTATAATTGGCTTTATTTTTTGTCTAAATTTATTAATTAATTAGTACTACTATGCTGTTGATGTCCTTATAGATAAATAAATAGGTATTTTATTTATCTATAAGGACATCAACCTTATAGGTATTTTGCGTCGCCGGTGCTCGACATATTTTAATTGACAATGGCTCCCGGCAAGCTCTGTCTGTTATTTAGATTCGTCACCGTTTTCCATAGACTGGGGCCTATTCCTCGAAGCTTATTAGTCTAATAATATTACTCCATGAGCTAATACTTTTTACAAGTTCATTAGTGTGCGTTTCTGGAAGTTACGATGGTAGAATATTGGTTACTAGTTGTTAATTAATAAATATTATCTTGGTTCCTGTTTCTCCAAGCTTATTAGACTAATAATATGATCCCATGGAACTAATAACTTTTACAAATTTAGTATATAAATATTAGTAACTAGTTGTCAACTAGTAAATATTTGGCTAATATTACGCAAGTAAAATCAGTTTTGTTTCATGAAAGTTCAATTTCATTGCTACTCTTGTAAATTACAAGGGTAAAGCTATTGGTCTCAGAAGTCTTGTAAAAGTTATTAGTACAATTTATTAGACCTAAAATACCGGATAAACAATTAAAATGTGGTCAGATTCAGTACTCAACATCAGAATAGAAACCCTTACGAGGCAGAAGCAACTCTAAAATTCAATGAAAGGTTTCGGTAAACTAGGCCTGGGTTGCAAAGGTTGACTGAGACAATCTGGAAAAGCTCCCAAATAAAATATTTTGCTTTCAAAGTCTTTAAAACCATTATTTTTAGATCCATATTTACGAAGAATAAAGATCGTTTTAAATTTAGTACCTACTTTATAACAAACCACTCATTTGCTTACCCCCGTAATAATCGGAGGCTCTGCGCTCGAACTTGTTGACCATTATGTATACCTGGGACAACCAGTCCAGTTAGGTATTAGGTCCAACTTCGAGAAAGAGGTCAATCGTCGAATCCGACTCGGCTGGGCAGCGTTCGGGAAGCTTCGCAGTGTCTTTTCGTCCAAATTACCGCAGTGTCTCAAGTCGAAAGTCTTCGACCAGTGTATGTTGCCAGTGATGACTTACGGTTCCGAGACGTGGGCGCTTACGATGGGCCTCATAAGAAGGCTCAAAATCACTCGGAGGGCAATGGAGAGGGCTATGCTCGGGGTTTCTCTGCGTGATAGAATCAGAAATGAGGATATCCGCAGTAGAACTAGGGTCACCGACATAGCCTGAAGAATTGCGAGCCTTAAGTGGCAGTGGGCGGGCACATTGCTCGCAGGACTGATGGCAGATGGGGCCGGAAAGTTCTCGAGTGGCACCCGCGAACCGGGAGACGAGCTATCGGTAGGCCTCCAACAAGATGGGGCGACGACCTCGTGAAGGTCGCGGGAAACCGGTGGAAGCAAGTAGCACAGGACCGGTCTGAGTGGCGAGCCTTGGGGGAGGCCTATGTCCAGCAGTGGACGTCTTTTGGCTGAAATTATGATGATGATGACTCATTTGCTTATATTTACGATCCCGCCAAAACTGCATACGTACTTGCATCGCTGTTTTTTTTTATTTGGCGTATTACGTTCAGCCTATCTTAACTAATATTTTTCATTGATTTACCACTATTAGTTACTAGTCTAGTAAAAATATTGGAGAAACAGGAATTATTAGAACTTGTAATTTGATCTCTAGTAAATAATGAGTCTAATGACTAATAAACTAGTAAAACTAATAGTTTCAAGAAACACGCCAATTTGCCTACTTATTAGTAATATTTTTCACTCGTTACTAGTCTAGTAAAAAATATTGGAGAAACAGGAATTATTAGAACTTGTAATTTAAACACTGGTAACTAATGACTAAATAGACTATTAAACTAATACTTTCGAGAAATAGGCCCCTGGTAGTTCGCCTCTTTTCTTTCTTGGTGCTCGCCGGTTTTACCTCATGATGACAGGATAACTAACTTGAACAGGGAAATCGCTAACAAATGCAAGATAATTCAGGTAATATGCGCAGAAAAGCACAGATAGTTTGGCATTTCAGTTTAGGCTGTTTTCTTTGTTAATATGTAGATATAATTATGTAGTAGATAATATATGTAGATATTTTTTATTATATGGGAAAAAAAACTGTTCCTAGTACGAAATATCATAGGATATTGATTCTGTCAAATCAGAATTGACTGGGCGGGGTGCAGTTATGCAGTAATAGTGTGTACACGTATTTACCGTACCTAGCTATATCTATTCGAAATCCGAATCATTTTGTTAAAAACAAGATCGATTCTGATACTGCACGGTACAAAAAATTTCTTTTTAGGGTTCCGTACCTCAAAAGGAAAAAACGGAACCCTTATAGGATCACTTTGTTGTCCGTCTGTCCGTCCGTCTGTCAAGACCCTTTTTCTCAGAAACGCGTGGAGGTATGAAGCTGAAATTTATATCAATTACTCAGGTCTACTGTCCCTTGAAGCTGTGAAAAAATCAAACTTCTAAGCCAACGCAATCAAAAGATACAGCCGTTTATGCCGCAAATTTTCGACACTTGCAAGGGAATCAAAACCTACAGGGTGCTTCCCGTGAACTCAGAATCTTGAAATTTGGTACGAAGCAACGTCTTATAGCATAGATAAAGGAAAAATTACGAAAACCATAAATTTTTAGTTACATCACATAATATATATTTTTTTAATATTTTTAACCTTACTACCCATTTCCTCATAAACGCGTAGAGGTATTAAATTGAAATTCATACCAAATACTCAGGTCTATAATACCTTTAAGCTGTAACAAAATCAAACTTCTATGTCAACGCAATCAAAAGAAACAGCAATTTAAGCTGCATATTTTGAAACTCGCAAGTACTCGCAAGGGAATCAAAACCTAAAGGGTACTTCCAGTCGACCTAGAATCTTGAAATTTGGCATGAAGCAACGTTTTATAGGACACATAAAGGAAAAATTCCGAAAACCTTAAATTTTTAGTTACATTACAAAATATATATTTTTTAAGATCTTTGTCTTAAATTTATGCTACTCCATCTTTCCCCATTGTAATGTTATGAATTTCATTTTGCAATAAAAATACCATAGTTATGACTCGATTGTCGTAAAGAACGAACTTTGTAAACCTTACAGGTTTGTACGGAACCCTCGGTGCGCGAGTCCGACTCGCACTTGGCCGGTTTTTTAAACAACGTTTCACGGAGTCTAGTCTAATATAACCTGTGCCTGTGGATGTGGTTGCATATGTGTGGAAGACGCTCGTAAAAGTAAACCGTGGTAGATTTTCCGTCTTGAACTGCCCTCTTGGTTCGTATAATGCCTCGGATATTCTAAATTCTAATACCTACTGACGAGCATTTTCAACAGAATACCAACCTCTCTAGAACAATGGCAGAATTGGCTTTACGGGAACACAGAGGTGATGTGGTGGCGGCTTTAACAACACTCACCAATTAAAGTAGGCAATCATGGAAAATGCCTACTACATACCAAAACATTCATCATACATTATTCATAAATGATTATTGAAAGAAAATAGACTTTTCTATCTTGAACCTGTAAATAAAACAGCAAGATAAGCGTAGCAGCTGGACTCCTTCGATTGATTAGATTGCCTTTTAAAACTACTCCGTTTAGCACTCATAAGTTCACAAATTGATTTGTATTTAAAACTTACTTAATTTTAAATATGTAGACACAGACAGACTTTCCTACTAGGTAAGTTTACCTAATTGAAAACCACAAACAAATGATGCGAGTAAAACAATGAATAAGCCTTCACTTTTCGAATTCAGGTATACTTATTCCATTTTCAAAATCATTAGGCGATTAAATGTTGTCTTCTAAAAGCTGAAAATCATTTCCGGCCAGCATTTTCATTAAATTTCATTGAATTTTTCGTCTCGTTTCATACGCGACTCCAGTTTAAGGCCGCCTTTCACACCCATGGAGAGTACTAGGGTACAAAGACCCCTGCACAGCGGGGGAAAGGGGGATAGAAGAGCGGCAACATCGCATGGAGCTATTGATCTCGTACTGCGCCCGTCGAGCGCTGAAGCGTTTGACACGTTGCCGTTTTGCTGGACTTGGTAAAAAGCAAAGCGCTTCAGCGCTGGGATGGGTTTGAAATAGCGTAGGGAAACTTTGATGTTTCGAACACACACATAGAAATGGGACAGACGCAACACAAGAGTAAAAAGGAAAAATTATACCGAGCTATTTGCGCGTCCAGCTTAGTCCGCTCCGTGTCTTAACTGGTATTGATTCAGGTAGGTAGTAAATGGATGAATTTACTAATTTAGTACGTGATTTTAGGCGCGTATTTTTCAGGGCTTGCCTGATCTTGAAAATACTTGTCTATAGGTATGTAAAATTGGAACCAATCAACGCCTTGATCAGGACAGGTCAGGTTATCAAAATAGACAAGACCTTATAAGAACCTGCCTATTTATTGGACTAAAGGAGTAATCGACAAAGAAAATGAATAAAAGAAAAGGAAGGTGCCTAAATAGGCAAATGTCTAAGTTCCTACCAATATTTTTATTTTACCTAGATTATTTATCCTAATAAACCTAATCCTAACTCCTAATATCCTACATGTAATATAATGTATGTATATGTATAATGTAACATATAATCCTATTTCTTTCCTAATATGTCCTAGTGTAACATATGGAAAACCTTGAAACTACATATGAATCTTGGGAGGAACTTTCGTTAGCGTCAACTAACTTTTCCACTGGCGCCATCTATTGGGGAAGTTTGAGTGTTTGGATGTTTGTTACTCAATCACGCTAAAACCGTTCAACCAATTTGCATGAAATTTTACACACAGATAGTTTGTAATCGCGATTAACACATAGGCTACTTTCCCGGAAATCATCCCTTCAGGGGGTAATAAAATAAGGCGGATGCAAGTTTAGTATGAAATCCCCTGCTGACAAAGTCGCGGGAACAAGCTCGTAATTACAATATGTTGAAGCTCAAACATACGCTTAAATACATGTTTACACAAATTAGAAGGCGCGTGGATTAAGCAAAAATAGACTCTGCGTCAACGGCTTAAGTGCTTCACCGCGGGCCTTCTAAGTTGTGTCGTGCTATACAGGTAGTCCACGTTTTACCTTGATTAGCTTGATAAACAGATCAGTGGCTAAGTTTTTTGACGTGACAACGTCTTCTAAATTGATTTACGCCGGCTGCGCCCACGAAGTACATGACGCAATAGTAGCGTTGTCGCGTTACGTAGCGTTAATTGTAGCGTTACGTGACGTTATCACGTATAAAATTATGCCATCATATGCTTATTTAAGCTGTCGGTAGGCCTCCAACAAGATGGAGTGACGACCTTGTAAAGGTCGCGGGAACGCGGTGGATGCGAGTGGCACAGGACCGGTCTGAGTGGCGCGCCTTGGGGGAGGCCTATGTCCAGCAGTGGACGTCTATCGGCTGAAATGATGATGATGATGATGATGATGATGATGATGATGATGATGCTTATTTGTCTACTCATGAACTTGTTTCCTCTTCACTATTCAAAGGTTAGCTGGAAGAATTCCTCCTAGGGATAAGCTCGCCTTTGTACATGTAAAAGTGTATTTGTGTGTTTTTATTCTGGACAATAAAGTGTTACTTACTTACTTACTTACTAAAATTGTCGTCCGTAAATGGGCTGTACAGACAACCAATGTTTTCATTTAAAGTTATGGTAGCTTTGGACCCGATCTGACCCGATGAAAAGCGGCAATGTGGACGAAGATGTCACATAAATTCCAACCTGCTCTGAGCCTGCAATCCTGCACCAACTCCCGACACCGGCCAACGTCACCGGTCTATACTATAAGTAGATACTGTTGTCCGTCAGTACAGTGGAGAATGCTCTGAGGATTTTTTTAATTGCCAACGACACAATTCACCATTTCATGCCCGTCTCAGGAACAAAATACACCCATCTGGTTCTTCGTGCAGGATTTGTGCAAGTTGTATGGAATGATTCTTCCGAGTTTCTCGACTGATCAAAAGATAAGTGATACTTTTCCATTTTATTCATCCTCCTCTTCAGCAACTCTTCTCTCGCCAGCAACCTCTCCGCTGCCGTGAAGACACACACACACTTGTTCCTATGTTTTTCGTTTTTTTTTTGTCGTGTATGTACTATTATTTTTGTGAATTTTTTGGTGTAAACTGTGTCTTCTGTGCAGCGAATAAATGTCTTTCTTCTTCTTCTCTTCAATCGGTTCCTCAATGACGAAGATCGTGATTCTGCCTAGGGCATCCAATCCCGCATGTTATTTGTGATCTCGGTATTTGCGGGACCGATGATTTACTATCCGCGGGATCTCCTATTAAGTATTGTGAAATTATTCATCCTCAGGACAAACTTCTTTTAATTCGTTTCGTAGTACATTTATCGATGGTAGGTAGGTAAGGTGAAAGGTTCGTCGGTTATCGAGGCTTGTTTGTAGTAGCTACCAGGATTTTGGAAATAAATAAATAGTGCAGTCATGTTGGTACATACGTCTTTGTAAAATGCATTGTCGTTATGAAACAACCATCTCACAGCCAACGTCGAAGTTGACCTGATGAGGACGTTTCTATGCTACTTTCCAGTCCCGTAAATCCCGCGGATCCCGCGCTCATAATCTCGCTCCTTGCGTTGCGGGACTGGAAAATGACGCGGGATCTCGGTATTTCGAGATCTCGGTATACCGAGATTAGACGCCCTAATTCTGCCGACGCAGCGAAGCAAGCGTTCTGCTCCTCATAATTCGCTCTGAAGCCTGCTGAAGGGCTGCATTCATTAACTGGCACTGGCACCCGGACAGCTGGTTGAGCCAACGCTTAGGATTCTGGCCTCTTAGCTCTTAGTCTCTTCCCTTCCACTATTCTAACAGCTTCATTAAAACAAATCAAGAAATCCTCAATGCCATAAAACCTGAAGTCACTCTTAACGAAGCATTGTGAAACAACTATAATCTTCCAGGTAGGGACAATTGCATCAGCGGAACGCCAACCAAATCTCCAATTTAATGCGTCGGCGTTTCTTATCGTTGCCTCGGGTACGAGTATAAATCCCGCGCTTTATGGCCCGCCCGTGAATACGAAAATGCATGACCAATCAAAATACCAATGCACTCACACATACCGTGAAAACCCTATAAAGTACACACACACAGTTGAAACTCCATAAACAACCCTCGTGAGTACGAAGCCATCCCTGTGTGCGGGCAACAAATGCATTAAACTTTCTCCCCTCAGACGACATTTGCCGTCGAAACCGACATTCTAAAATAGACTTTCAGAAATACGAGTCGAGTTCTAATTGATGATGCATTAGCAATCGGCGTGGCGTACAAGGGGTACACTCACACAGACACGCTCAAATGGAACACGCGCTCGAGGGATAACAGAGGGCTTAAGTTAAATTTGGACAGAACGTGGATACGGCTTTTTTATTTTATTCATGTGATGATACGATTTTTTATGAACTGTAATTTTGTTGCAGTGTAAATAGCACAGTCATGGGAGAGATGACGTCAATCTTGGCACGAGACGTGTTTTTATGGCGAAAATACTTAAACGCCAATTTTACAGCTCCAATAAAACAGTAGCACTTGCCGATCAGGCCTGAATATGATAATATAATAATATTATATATTGAAATCCTCAAGGCATAATTGCATCCATATCGGTTGATAAGCTTATTATTTTTTTAAATGGGCGACTTATCGGTCTCTAGTAAAGTACAATGCCACATGCAATGAAACAAATATAAAAAAAAAACACTCAAAGTAGAAAGGGGTTTAAGCTCACTTGGAACCGCTGAAATAGGTATTCACTCCCCACAACTCAAGACCCCATATTATTATCCATATTTTTATTTTTTTATTTTATTAAGGTACAATAACATGTTGAGAACCAAAATAATGAACATAGGTTATAGTTTACAAAAAATACTTAAGTGGTAACAACACAATAATTATTGTACACGGCATTGCACTAGAAATGATACAGTGAAGATAAAATTACTTAATTGATGAAATTATACACTGAAAGTAAATGAAAATTTAAGTTGGTTTTCGCGAGAAATGGACCAATGCTGTTCTAAATTTATTTCGATTGACAGAAAATATATCCATATCTGCAATGACTAGATTGTTGTATTGGCGGCACATTCGGAAAATTGGAGCATTATATGAAACATTATTATTAGATAGAGGTAAGCTAAATATTTTTTGAGATCTCGTGTTCCTTCTGATCGCTACTAAAGAGATGAAACTCAGAAGAACAGTGTCAAGATAACTGTGCAGAATTTTATGTAACGTTATTAAATCTGTAAGGTTACGCCTTGATTCTAAGGATTGAAAATTAAAACGAATCAACCTGTCGTTGTACTGAGGGATGGTGCGGCGCTCTCCAGCCATTTTGCATAAATGGCGAATAAACTTCATTTGTATAGACTCAATGCGGTCAGATGAAGTAGAGTATAATTATAGGCTGCCAAACGCCACTGTATCCATATTATAATATTAGAAATTCGAAAGTAACTCTGTCTGTCTGTCTGTCTGTCTGTCTGTTACCTCTTCACACTTCAACCGCTGGACCCGTTGAGATGAAATTTGAAACGGAGGTAGTTGGAGTCCCAGGAAAGGACATAGGTTACTTTTTATCCCGGAAAAGCTCATAGTTCCCGCGGGAACGCGATAACCAAATTCCAGGCGGGCGCGGGCAGAAGCTAGTAATATAATAAATGCAAAAGTACCTCTGTCTGTCTGTCTGTCTGTCTGTTACCTCTTCACGCTTCTACCACTGGACCGATTGGGATGAAATTTGCCATGGAGATAGTCAATTGATTTTCAAAATAAGCTGAACTTTCCCGTTTTAGAATAGCTATATCTAATCTCATTCGTTTCCCACTGCATAATGTTGTATTATTTTGTGGAAATAAAAATAAAAAGTCGTATCCATATTTTTCTAGCACTGCAGGCGGCTCGCGGTGCCCCCGCCCACATAAAAAATGACGTCTAAATAAATCCATTAAGAACGGCGGCGGTCTTCCTGTCTGCTGGCCCCTCTATCGAGGTTCGTGTGCAGGCGCCTTTATTTGTGTTATGACAGATTCGGCTTATGACGTGTGATGAGAAACATATTTAATTATCACGGGTTTTTAGGGTCCCGTTGGCGTTTGACGCTAATGGTTTTAATTTGAAATTTTATTTTCAATATGTGCTTTTTGTGATTACTTCACCTTATACCTAGTACAATTACATTTTATATCCAAAGAAGGTATAAATAAGGATAGAGACTGCTGATAATAAGGTTCTTAACAAGAACTATCTATTTTCTGTCTAAAAAGTGTCAGCCAGCATACTTACATAAAAACGTAACCACAGATCAAACTGATATTTGAAGCAGTTTTCGATGTTAATTACCTATCCACCGTCCAATGCTGAAATTAATTAAGCTTCAAAGAAAGGAAGACGCGCTCTGTCTGTCTGTAGGTGGTGTTAACTACTTAGATGATGTGTGCGGCGTACGTAGTAAGTACTTACCTATTAGATATACTTACCTACTGTGGTGCGAGTGGAAGCGAGTAGCGCAGGACCGGTCTGACTGGCGAGCCCTGGGGGAGGCCTATGCTGACATGATGATAATGATGACTTTGGTGGGGCGTAGGTGGAGGCAGTTTTAATGGAAAATGTACAACTGAAATGGGACCCAGTTAGTTGTAAATCGCTTTTACACGAGGAAATAGTCATTAGCATTTAGATGAGTTCTTATTCTTACATTCAAAACGCTTGTAGTGAAGAAAATAAGTATGGATATAAAATATGTCGGACTGACGCGCCGTACCAACCATTAACAAAGCATCCTAAATTAAGTACTCCTTTATTTGTTTACTACTACTACTACTACAGCCTATTTGCGTCCCACTGCTGGGCGGGCACAGGCCTCCTCTCATCACGAGAGGGTTTGGGCTATAGTCCCCACGCGGGCCCAGTGCGGATTGGGGACTTCACACACATCTTTGAATTACTTCGCAGATGCGTGCAGGTTTCCTCACGATGTTTTCCTTCACCGAAAAGCTCAGTGGTAAATTCAAATTGAATTTCGCACCTAAGTAAACTTAGAGGTGCGAGCCGGAATCGAACCCCCGACCCTCGGCATGAGAGGCGGTAGGTCGAACCACTAGGCCACCACGGCTACGTATGTTATTTGTTTAACCATGTGCTTTATATTAAAATCTGCATATAGCTACGATAAATTTATACTACCTACAGAACCCGTCACCTTACGAACCTACTCCAGTTTACACGGTTTTCTATACACGTAAAGATGTCATCAACGTATACATTAGTCCGTTGGCTGAGAAGTCTATAAGAGCTTTGTTCCTTGTTTGATCTCGCGGCCCATGATTATGTCATTCTTAACGTAGCGTCAAGTTTATCTGATATAGGCCCGGTTCCTATATCCACGAAACGCCTCGTTTTGCCTACGGACGGTTGATTTTTGACATTTGTTCCATAGAGAATCTGTCAAATTTTAACCGTCCGTAGGCAAAACGAGGCGTTACGTGGATATAGGAACTGGCCCCTAAAGGAGAGGTTTTTTAGCTTATAATGACTTTGTGAACTATATAATGCATCAATCCTTACTAATATTATAAATGCGAAAGCGTGTTTTGTTTGTCCTTCCTGCACGTCGCAACGACTGGACCAATTGGGATGAAATTTGGCATGGAGATAGTTTGAGACCCTGGGAATAACATATACAATAACTTTTTATCTCAATATTTCCACAGGAACGGGTTTTCCACGGGTCAAACCAATTTTTCAATACTTCTATAACTATAACTGTCTATATGCACCTATAGTATAATATTGTCCCAATTTAATCTATTGTCCCAAAGATGTTATTACAGTGTCAATGAATATCTTAATAATTACAATTTAGATTTGTAAATACTTTAATGAACCGTTTAGGAATGTATATTTGTATAGTTTTTAAGTTTAGTTTTTAAAATTCGTATGCCATAAGGCGCGTCATAGAATGTGACTTTGTCTGCAATCATTGTTTTCACCTATTGTAGTACCTATGATGACGAAATAAATATATTTGTATTTGTATTTGTAGTATCATCGGGTAGGTACGCAAATTCTAAGTCAACGCGGGACAACGGCTAGTATACTAATAAACATTTCCATTACCTATTCTAATCGTTTCGGTTGTTCGTTGTCATCAGTCAGTCACTGACTGATGACAACGAACAACCGAAACGATTGGTCATAGGAAACTGATATTTGTCATGTAGTTTCCTTGAAGAGTGTAGGGGAGCACTAAGGAAGGATTTCACGAAAAACACACGGGAACGGGAAAAAACGGGATCGTGTTTATACGGAAACCTCGTTGTTATATTAAACTGGATTAAAATGCGATGCTAATATAGTAATTTTGAGTTGGACTCCGATGTTGAGTCAACTTTTATATGGCATGAATAGGTGAATGAATAGCTAAATTTTAATAAGATTAGATGGCAGACAATCTTCAGGCTAAATAGACCAATGATTCTAGTTCTGATTAGCTATGTTTAAACTTCAGCAGTTTGATGATTAACAGCTATGATTGTATGTCGCTTTTTTTATCAGTTTATATTTTGTACCTTTCGCATAAGGAATTGAAGATTATTATCTGGATCCCATAAAGCCTGAGCTGCGCTGGCGCAGCGGGGGCGCTGGCAAATCGGTCGTTGCCTCATTGGAGCCTTCCTTTATACATCCTTTAGTTATTCCTTGCTCCATACATAACTCCGAACAAAAGGAAGTTTTTTCAAACCTACAAATTTTCATTTGTTCCAGTATGAATTCGTGTTTTGTATTGACTATCCGAAGAATAAATTTTATCTACGATTGAAAAACCAGCCCTGATACATATAAAGATTTTTACGTCACACCAGGCCGAAAAGCGGGATTTACCGCCCTTGGGCGTTACGAAAAATCCCTCTTCACGGCCAGGTGGTGACGTAAAATCGTATACTAACCACGGGCGGTCGTAAAGAAATCCTCAGACCGCTAGATTATAGCCCTCGCCTCCGGCTCGGGCCTCAATTACCCGCGATCTGAGACTTTCTTTACTTGACCACCCTAGGTGTTTAATGTACTATTACATCACCCTTGGCCATATAAAGTGGGATTTTCTGCCCGCTACGCGGAGAGAAAATGTCACTTCTTGGCCAAGGCAAGATGTAAGTAAAACTTTTGACAAACCACGAGCGGTAATTCGTAAAGCCCCAGATCGCATATTTATGGCCCTCACCTTCGGTTCGGGCCACAGAAACCTGTGATCTGGGACATTTACGAATTCACCACCCTAGGTCTGTAATGTACTATTACAATGCAAATGCTCAGAAAGTCCCCTTTATGTTGGTAAACATTAACGCAGAAAGTTTTACTTTTCTGCAGTTTTTTTTTTATTTTTTTTGGTGTTTTAAAATTGTTAACGCCTTAATAAATAAAACTTTTACTTCTTAAATATATATTTTATGTGTTGCCTCGCATAATGCATTGTAAAACGTTGTATGACACTCGTGCGAATAGGTAATTCCCAACTTGTGAGCACCTCCACTCGTTGGGAATTACCTACTTTCCGCACTTGTATCATAAATATCTATTACAAAACAGCATAATTATGTGATGGATTAGTTAGGGGAATGAGTAAACAAGTTTATATCTTTTAAGGATTGGCTCTGATTTATTAAAAACTTGATATGAGGCCGTAAGTAATGTAGGATCGAAAAGTAATTAGGTAAAAATGGAAGAGGATGTTACACACGTTACTAACTTACCTACACGTTCGTCAAGTGTCAAACTCAAACGTCATGAGTACCGTTAAGATGCGTTAGCAAGTGCAAGTGTAACCTGTAACAATAGAAATTAAGTAACGAAGAACATTTCCCAATACAAAAGTTAAACCAATTGAAGAGCCACTAAAATCAATGGCACACAATGGAAATTAGTGTATGGGGAATCAGGGAAACTGTCTACTAATGGACGGGGGACGTGGATCCCATTACGAGACAATTGAGTGCTCAGAATTGCCCCCCAACTCCAAGGAGGGTGCAAGAAATGGAATTTAGCTTTAAGTGTCCGGGCGGTAAATTTACGTTTACCGTCGTCGTGTGCTTATAATCTTTTCTGACAGATTGCCTGTTTGTTTGAGTGTAAAGTAGGTGAGTTTTTAAGTCTCTCAGTACCTATTTGATTTCCTCCAATGTCACAGTGCTCATCTGTCGGCAATTTCATGGGGTGTAGTGTCAAAGCTCCTGATTAATTAAATATGAAACGCGTGGTGAATTTGCATAAAGTATTTTTATCTACACTCATATCATAAACCCTCTATGATGCGTTCAAAAACCGCAAATTATGACCAGCATTAAGATAAACTGTTTAGTTAGAACAGATGTCTTATCAGTGAAAATGTTCTAATAACTGTATTAGAGCTTCGAATTCGATTGTCTCTGCTCGCCTATATTCTTCAGTCAGATAGAGCGAAAGTTTGTTCCAAATTCAAATGACGGCTCTATTTCGTCTATGCTTTTTGAAAATCGAATGTGAGACACTGACGTATTCGAATTGCTGCCATTGTGGACAGATTTTGAAGCATCTTAGAGGATTTATAAAATGAGTGTAGATAAAGTTGTGTATTCAACTGTACATACTTAGGCCTTAAAACACTCGTGCGATATTATTATGGAACTCGCCTCGCGGCTTGTTTCATAAAACCCCACTCGTGTTTAAGGACCTTTATTATGTAGCAGTTACATAAACTACTATTATATCTCATTTGGTTGGTAGATAATCTAAATATTATTCACTAATAGGCACCTATTGGAGAGCGGGACATCTATCAGTGATAAAATGTATAATCAGCAGGCATCGTTAACTACGAGCGAAATCCATTGAAGTACTAGGGTTGCTACCCAGTCAAGTCAAGTCAAAGGCAAAAATTATTTATTGAGTAGGCTTAGAAACAAGCACTTTCGAATATATTTATATATTTATATTTATTATTTTTATATATTTTTCGGTCTCGATAAAAACCTTAGATTTGTGGGATTACAATCAATTAAGTAAGTAAGTTTTTTTTCAGGAAACTGCAATGCTGATTGTATTGTTTGTGTTGTTTCGCCATCGAATTTGCGAAAATTATTACTCTCTGTCCCAAGTGAAAAATTCGGAGAGTTTTTGGATAAAAATTGTAAATACAATACAAAAATTTACCATTTAACTGTAATAATAACATTACACTGAGATTCAGATTCTGTTCAGTTATATTTATTTGTATTATTTTAGTACATAATATTTTAGTTCATCAATTTAGAACCATCGCCATCCCTAACTGGTTGTCATACGTCATTTCAATGGATTTCGCTCGCAGTTAACGATGCCTGATAATCAGGCCTTTAAAAATGTTACCTACCTACAATATAGAAAAAAATCAAATGAATATCATTGTACCTACCTACTTGAAACAGTCTATTGATTACCTACTTACCTGTCAAGAAAGTCGTAAAACAGCTGTTATTGCTACATTATTTCAATTTAATCATTATTAACTCACATATTAAACAATGAAAACGAATCAAGTATATCGAACTCGTATGTATAAAATAAGCCATCTGAATAGATTTGAATTTTACTGAATTATGCATAGGTTTTTTCTGGACCAAGGCAATTTAGTACCAGCACCTATAAACGAAGTGTTAAATCAAGAACAACACAAGTAGCGCTAACATAACTGTACCTGGGAGCGATGTGTGTGAGCCTTTAGCACCTTTAGCTAGTAAGAAATAGCGTTTTGAATGGTGCAACCGGATTTAACAAGTCGAGTAGCTTAATGTTGTCTAGTATACGAAACCTCAGCAAATAGCAGTGTTCGCGCAATACTCAATGCCGTGTGCTGACCAGTGTAGCTAGATCTACCCCGCTCTGCGATGTGGCTTCACGACAGACGCACGCGGCGAAGATTTTGCCGCAGCGGCGGTGCAGCACCAATTGGTCGTCGAAGTAGGTAGTAATCTAAGCGCATTAGTGCGCGCGCCGTCGCGTGACGCTCGGTACGTTGACCGCACCGCTCACCAGCAATTGCTCCACGACAGGGCTGTCACACTCACTTTGATGACGTCACGCCGCTTAAAAACTCTCTCTTTACCCAACTTAAGCATGCTTTGACATAAAAAACAGGATATGGTGTTTCTTTTTTAGGACTTTAATATGAGGGTGGGTATTCAGTTTGTGTGGTTGTTTTTAAGCGTAGTTTTTTCGACAGCAGTAGCAGCCCTGAGCATTAGACAGCACACTAAATCTGGGAAGTGATTTGTCCGCTCTCGCTGAATCTGTACTGGGGCCAGTGACCGTGGCTGCAAACCGATAACGGTGTCGCGTGCAGTTTGCCGGGTTCGAAGCCCGGTGATTGCCGTGTTATAACGACGAAGTGTCCCAATAAATGATTATTTATTAGACCATCTTGTAAAACCGTTTTATATTAGTATATAGCTTCTACCCGCGACATCGCCCGCGTGGAATTCGGTTATCGCGTTCCCGCGGAAACTATGCGTTTTTCCGGGATAAAAAGTAGCCTATGTCCTTTCCCGGGATCCCAACTATCTCCATGCAAAGTTTCATCTCAATTGGTCCAGCTGTTTTAGTGTGAACAGGTAACAGACAGACAGACAGACAGACAGACAGACAGACAGACAGAGTTACTTTCGCATTTATAATATTAACTTGCTTCTGCCCGCGACTTCGCCCGCGTGGGATTCGGTTATCGCGTTCCCGCGGGAACTATGCATTTTTCCGGGATGAAAAGTAGCCAATGTCCTTTCCCGGGACTCCTACTATCTCTATACCAAATTTCATCCAAATCGGGTCAGCGGTTGAAGCGTGAAGAGGTAACAGACAGACAGACAGCTGTCTGTCTGTCGTTACCTCTACACGCTTTCTGTGTAGTTACTTTGCATTTATAATATTAGTATGGTTATGGATCGACCTAATATATTTAACTTAATGTTGACTGAACTAAATTTCTAAACTGACATTTGAAGAAATAACATCGTCTATGTAACACCGTATTCAATTTAGCATACCTAAGTATTTCAATAATCTCTGTATTGCAATAAAAAATTACTTCGCTCTCGGATTTCCCGAAACCGTGACACTGAAAATATCGGGATAAGTATTAGGTTGGGATAAGTACTAAATTTCATCAAAATCGGATCATTAGCAGGAGTAAGATTACACGGACAAACTTTTACAATACCTACCTGAAACGTGATAGGTTGTTCTAAGGCTGTTAGAAACAAGATTGTCCTGTAAAGATGTCACAAAGTTGAAGTACACATCCGCGATGACGAAAACATCCAAGATAAAATAAATTGCATTACGCCATTGAGTTGTATCTGAAAATCCTTATAAAGTAAGTAGGTAAGGTACTCTTACATATAGGTTGTTTTCTCTTTATTCCGCAATCGCTATCGGTGAGAACGGCCTTGGTTATAAAGATAAGGGCCGGCAACAAGTTACATTTTTTACAGTTATCGGTTATGTGGAGAACAAATTAACATAAATACACTACACTACATTGTACCCATTAAAAACATTGCCATGTAAAGTGTAGCCAAGACAAGTGCCTATCTATCTAGGTATACGTAGTGCTTCTATACTGTACCGCGAAAAAGTTATACCATCTTATGAGGAGCCAAGCTGTGTCGTGAAACGTGGGGCCTGGCCGTCGTTTCGTATGGGCTTATCACTAGGTGTTAATTTTTAGCCTATAATTGAGTAACGAAACGGCCAAGCCACGCTTTTCACGACACAGCTTGGCTCATACCTAAGATCTTTATCACATCCTGAAAATTTTAACTTTCTAGCAGTATCCAGACCAAATCTATAAGGGTACGAAAATACGAAGGAACGCTTCGAGAAAAGGTAGGTAATGCCCTGCGCTGCCGTTGGCTCGTCTTGGCAGGAGCACTACCGTGCCCCCAGATAGTTCTACTTGAACGTTTTTGTAAGTACTACTTAGTACTTAAGTATTTGTACTTACATATGCGTTGTCTGATGTAATGAGGTTATGGATTGAACGACGCCCATAAACACCACAGCAGCTCAAATATGCGTTGCCTTATCTTTGAAGATATAAAAACTGTTCTCTTCTTGAAGGTTCTTTTACTAAATAGCTCAAGACCACTGCTGGAAGCTAAGCCTCAGAATGTGGTGCATTGTTCCATATTCCGTTGGGTGAATAAATGCCTTCATGCAGTCATTGAAGCAAACACGCAGACATTGTGGAGTATTACACGAAAAACACTGATAACCGGGATTTACAATATTTATATCAAATCTAGAATCCAAAATACAATCGATCGCCATTGACAAGCCAAGATTCTATTCTATATAATTAATGGCTTCTGTCTTGGACACATCGCCAATATAAAGTAATGTAGGCCTGCAAGTTGTTCGGTAATGTAAGCCAAGATCCTCTCTGACGCGCCCAAGCGCTCTATGACAGTTTGACAGTCATAAAGTTGACATTACATAAACTAGGGCTGTGACTTTAGGGATGTTCTTAAAGTTATATCTATGATTATACAATAGCAAAGGTTCTTGCTAAGAAATGTCGGTAACAGTAGGTAGGTATATCAGTCGTTTGATTATGTCTACCTGGATTCCGAATTTTTGAATAAAATCCACCAAACTGAAATTGAATTTTGATAACTTGGTTAGATCTGTCTGCCGGATGCCTCCAGATCGGTGGGCCAAAATTGTTTCAGATAGGAATCCGACTGGTGGCTATAGGAACCGAGGCATACCAATAAGGAGCGGGATGACTTTGATAAATTAGAAGCAGGCTGGAAACAGCTTGCTGAGAATCGAGAACTCGATATGTAGGAAGAGGGGGCGACTTTTTTCCAGCAGTGGAGCACAACCGAGGCTTGAATGAAAAGTATCTATGGAAAAGGAAAATTCGAGGAACATTTACCAAGGACGTGTTCAAAGCAATGAGGTACCTACCTACCCAAAGTTGTCTCCGTGCTGTTTCCCTTTCTTCTAATTTTTATTCTAACTCTACTGTTCGAGCTTTTCGGCTCTTTTTAGGGTTCCGAAGTCCACAAGGAACCCTTATAGTTTCGCCATGTCCGTCCGTCCGTCCGTCTGTCCGCACTATTGCTCGGAGATGCTTAGGTCTAGAGAGCTGTAACTTGGCATGAACATGCATATTAGTTACGCTGACAAAGTGGTACAATAAAATTCTGAAATATATTTTTTTATAGGGTACCTCCCCTACTCGTAAAGTGGGGATGTAATTTTTTTTTCTTGCGTACCCCATGGTGCGGCATATCGTTGAACAGGTCTTAAAAAAATATTGTGGGTTTGTTAAAACCATTTTTTGATTAAGTGATGCGTTTGTGAAATATTAAGCTTTAAAGTGCTATTTTTTGTTAGAGTCACGTGTCCCCCCCCCCTGCCAGCTAAATGGTGGTATTTGGATGGCTGAAAAAAATCACGGTTGTGGCATATATAACGTAGTTGAAAGGAAAACTATCAGAGCTAAGTAGGCTGTACAAACTTACGAGTAATAGTCGACCAACTTATAATGATGATTTTTCTCGAGCGACAGGGGCGTCGGGCGGGCACGTCATACCACAGGCTAGCTAGATGCTAATAAGTCTTAGAAAGGTACTGTGGGCATCCTCAACTTCGGAACCCTATAATTTGCGCGTGGCCCGACACGCACTTGGCCGGTTTTTTTTTATTTATACCAATGGTATAGGCAAACGAACGCACAGCCCAACTGATGGTTAGTGGTCACTGCGGCTCATGGACACCGAAATCCTATGACCCCCCATTAAGAAACCATAAGATCTCGAATGCGTTGCCTACTCTGAGGCCTAAGATGGAATGCCTCTGTGCCAGACATTTTACCGGCTGCCTTAACCCCCTACCGGAACACACAGCTCTGGAATTCTCTTTCCGTGGAAATAAGGTGTAAGTATCTCTCGCTCTGTTTTCAATAATAAAGTTAAGGATAATTTCTTGTCACTATAGCTTTTTGATTTTTTTGATTTTATTATTATTATAAGCAAGCATTTGACCACGATCTTACCTGATGGTAAGTGACGATGCGGTCGATACTTAGATAGTATCTGTTCACTCTCGACTTGAAAAGATCCAAGTTATAACTATCGGGGGGAAGAGACCGGCCGGTAGAGAATTCCACTCCTTAGCTGTTCGCATGATGAAGCATGAATCGAAGCGCTTCGTGCGCGCTGGAGGAATATCTACAACATAAGGATGGAGTCCAAGACCACGCCTAGTCCCGTCGTAACGAAATGGGGATGGTGGAATTAAATCAAACAATTGGCTATGGGTGAAAAATGACAATGTGCTCGATTTTTTTTTAAGGATAGTAATAACCTTCCGTGTCAAGAGAAAAAAATCTCAGAATTTTCCGTGCCATAGATTCTGCGTAAAAAATAAAATTGGTTTTGCGTTATGACGATTGAAATAAAGGTGTTTCCTTAGCCCAAGTATGCAGCACCACTTCTTGAAAAAAAGTGATGACACTATTGACATTATTGATTTTTTCAAGAAGTAGTGCTGCATACTTGGACCAAGGAAACACCTTTATTTCAATCGGCATAACACAAAATCAATTTCTTTTTTTTACGCGAAATCTACGGCACGGAAAATTCTGAGATTTTTTTCTCTTGATATGACAACCTTCCATATCACTCCATAAAATCATTCCTATCCATAAAAAAATAATCGAGCACATTGTCATTTTTCACCCATAGCCAATTCCCCCGCGCACTCTCCAAAGTGTGTCCTATAAAATACCGATAAGCAGGCAACTTTACGTCGGTGATCGAGACTCTACAATTTATTCTCCACCGGCTTCGAGTCACCAATGAGCTTCCTGGTACGCCTGTCAATTGCTTCAAGGGTAGTTAACTGGTACTTAGCGGATCCATCCCATGATCTTTTTCCTAGTCTTTATCTTATTTTTGGCTGTCACTAGTTTATTTTAGAATGTACTTAAGTACCTAGTAATGTATGTTTACCTATGTATTTTAAGAATATGTGTTATAACATGGTTATAACTATATGTTTATTATATGTAACGTATTTATATTTTTCTGGTATGTATCTATTTATGATATATTACATTTCGTCATAACGAGCACCGGCTACCAACTCATCTCTTTTACTCAATTTCCAATACCCAAAGGTTGTCTGGAAGAGATCGCTCAAGACCGCGTGCTGTATACCTAACAAAATGTTTTCCTAGCTATCTTTTGTTCTGTTCTTTGTTTCCCTTTATTCTGATTGGTCCTTCCCCGGAACTCGGAAGTATCTCCGTACTTACCAAAAAATATCTAAATCGGTCCAACGGCTGAAGCGTGAAGAGGTAACAGACAGACAGAAGGACAAGTAGCGGGAATTGTGGTTGAGTTTCCCATGAAGCGAACAAAGCGATGCACTAAATCTTATTCGCACTGCTAAACTTTGGAATTCTCTCCCTGCGTTTGTGTCCCCCAATTCCTATAAATCTTGATGTATGAATTCAAGTCTAGAGTAAATAGGCATCTTCTGGGTAAGCGTGTTTCACCTTAGATCCTATCATTACTTTCCATCAGGTGTGATTAGGGTCAAAAGCAAGCCCATTCGTAATAATAATAAAAATGTTACTTTCGCATTAATTAATTAATTAATTTGGTCTACCAATGATTGTTACATCAACTATTCTAAAGCTAGTTACATTGTTTAAATCTTACACTGAATGCACAATCTCTTATAGGTAAACACCACATGCACTATAACTACGGTTTGGCAATATATTGTGAAAATGACTTATTAATTATTAAAATGTTTTACAAACTGTACCTAATTAACTGACGTTTAAGTATGTCTCTTCGTAACCTATTTTAGTATTAAATTAGATTATATTGACAGATAACTTACTAGTCTATAGATAACCTTTTGATGGCTTCCATTGACGTAAGTATAGTGAAGGTCTATGGTGTCACTAAGTTTATTAGCGACTGCGGATATGCGGACTATTGGGGAGTTGATAGTACCATAATAAGTATTAACCTAGTAGGATATAAATGAATTTGGCTTAACAAAGTTACAGCAGACGATGAAAAAACTAGAGTATCTACGAGTCGCCTATACTAAAGTCTATGTGTACCTATAGTATAGGCGATAGTTTATTCTCAAAAACCACGTTTTAAAGTGTGGTTCATTTTTTTCTTCACTTACATTACATTCTATTTTATGATCTAAGCCTCGCCACGAGACTAGCTAACCGTGAACCATGTCACCGTCCTGGATGTTGAATTTGTCGAGGCGAGATGCAAGATCGACTTCTAGCCGGGAGCGAGGGAGACGGAAGAACAATTGTGGCTAAATAGCCCCATGATTGGATAATTGTTTTATTGACACAGTCAAACGCTATTGGAACTTGGTACAAAGGGGCAATTGGGGATACTGGGAATGATTTATGGGAAATTGTGCAAGTTCGTAACGTAATTTGCTTGTTTTCGCGTATAAATTTGTTTAATTTCGATGACAGCAAAGCTGCTGCTACGACGTAGATATATTAGTATATCCTAAATGTTAAATATCATTGCCATTTAGTTAACACTATTAATGATTTTCTTGATATTTTATTTATTTATTTATTATTGAAACTTTATTGCACATAAAGAAAACTTAGTGTACAAAAGGCGGACTTAATGCCTCGAGGCATAGGAGGATATTTTTTAAACCCAGCAATATATCGTGTTCCTGTGGGAAAACATACGCTCCGAATACCTACTTATTTCGCATATATTCATCACAGAGCGCAACAACCGAAGGAAATTATCGAGTGATTTTTTTTGGTAGATATAGAAGTAATAATATTATTATTATAAGCCTTCATAAACTGATTTTAACCTGGAATCATGAAAATCGACAGATATTTTTTAAATGACGTAAATGGGCCCTACAAAACGTTTGTTTGGGAATTCGCCCCCTCAGTTGTGAAAATATTACTAAGTAATTACTTAGTTAATTAATTAATTAGGTGCACAACTAGTCTCGAGCCAAAGCTAGTTTTATGAATTAGCTAGCTTAGCCCGCGACTTCGCCTGCGTGGAATTCATTTATCGCGCAGAATTAGTTGATTTGTGATAACTCATTAATGAATCTATGATTATTTCATTAATAAAAGTTAAAATGAACCATAAAAAGGTATTTTTCTCAAACATGCTCGGAAATGTTCGTGTTACTTTCAAAAAAAGAAGACGCGAGGCTGTCCATTGCCGGCCTTGGCCAGCAAAAACATTATTGTCATGTGTGTTTTTTTTTAATTCGCTTGCTTGAGATTGAGACACATCTGTAGAGAAACTGACAAATCCATGGAGGTAATAAGTACAACTTCCATGGCCAAATCATCCACGATCATGGAAGTAGTAAATACTGATGTGGGGTAAGTGCGCCTAAATTTATTTCACCCCTATGCCTTGTAAACGGCCAACTACTAGTTGAGTAATATTTATAGGTTTCGATGCATTTATGTTAGGCGCACTTACCCCATCCTGGCGCACTTGCCCCGACTGACCTTACGTATTTCCTCGCAGTTTGAGAAAAGCATTATATATACCTCGGCCGCAATTGCGATTGCCGGACTCGTACTAATAGAAGGCTTCGCTTCGCTCAGCCTTCTAACTGACTCGTCCGGCAATGCGCTACTTGGCGGCCTCTGCAATAATGTACTATTCATTCATCCCCCGGCATGTATGTGTGTGCCCCGTGTGGGGGGCAGTTTCATACAAATCCCATTTTTCGAAAAACAACTTATAACTTTTATTATACATATGCTAGCATAGCTATTCATACCTACTTTTGTAGCCAGATAAATTCTCTATCAGATAAAATAGGTTTAATTTTACAGACTTAATTTGTGTGGTTTTTAGAGCCAATACAAAAAACGTGTATGAATCTGCCCCGCTTCCCCCTACATAGGCTATTTTTAATCCCGGAAAAATCATTGACCTATAATAAGTAATAACATGGACGCACAGTGCCTAACAGAATATGTCAAAATATATGGAGCAAACTGACATTAGAAAATACGCTAATATGCTAATAACGCCTCTTTATAACAAAGGCCAAACGGGTGCCCGACCTGTCCGGGCACCCGTTTTGACGGGGCCATTTTTCTCCGGCTGATTGTGAACCCTCACTTATAATAGATCAATGGGAAAAATGTGTAGATCCCGCGGGAATGCTATTAACGAATTCCACGCGGACGAAGTCGCGGGCAGAAGCTAGTTTCATATAAATCGGTCGTCTCCAGCGGTTTAAGCGTGAAGAGGTAATAGACAGACAGAGTTACGAGTAGTTACTTTCGCATTTATTAATGTTAGGCATGGATGATAATTATAGTCTGTATACAAAGTGACATTGAGCTAGAGTTTTGAAATTTTATTGATCTAATCGAGGTGACCAGGTCAAGTCTCAACTGAATTACACGGCCGCAACCTCGAACCGGGGTTCCAGACTATCGAAACTAATTAAAATACTAAATCCACCATTGTGCAGTTCCTTTATTACCTTCAGAAAGTTTCTTGGGTAGACAGGGTCAAATAGTCGATAGCTCAATCTCGTTTTTAAGTGACTTCAAAAAAGAAGGAGGTTCTAAATTATGTACCTAGGTAGGTATGTTGTTTTTTTTTTGTACTTTAGTCACAGAATATTTAATAGCACTATACATACAAAATGGCCATGGAATTAATCGCCTGAATCTAGCCGGCGCGCAACTCGCGCCCAATTCGCCCTTACCGTCATTTGTTTCATCCGGAGATGGTGAGTGGATCACTGGCCCGCGTAGTTGGTACACACACATTTACAAGTGTACAGACGTCCTCGCACGCAAATATTGACACTGCATTCGAATTGTGTTCGAAATCGTGCTTTTATAGGCCGTGTCCGCCGTGTCCGCCAATTACTCACCAATATTTTTTTCATGATTATGTTCTTGAGCGAAAGGTACCTAGCCGTTAATAATTGTTCACGCAGAACAGAATAGAAGATCGCTAAGTAGGTAGATTAGATTACAGACGGCCAAATAATTTGTCCTAAACTATACCCACTTGACTAAGAGCCTAGAGCATTTTCATAACGTAATTACGTTATGTTAGGAAAATACTCTAGGCTCTATTAAAAATTAACTTAACCACGAGTTACTGGAAACAGAAAGAAAACATTTCCAATAGAACATGTATTTATACCTAAAAAGATTAATAATGATAAAGGAGGCCTTGTTGAATGATCGATGTTTTACCCAAAACGAAGTAAACATGTAAAGTTCATCCAAGATAAAATGACGAAAATGCACTTAAAACTTTTAAGTGCAGTTTCGTCATCTTTACTGTATGTATAGCACGACACAACTTAGAAGGCGCGTGGCGAAGCACTTAAGTCGTTGATGCAGAGTCTATTATTGCTTAATCCACGCGCCTTCTAAGTTGTGTAAACCTGTAGGTACCTACAGAAAAAGAAGACTTCTAAAATACAGTTTACAATACAAAGGACACATGTACAAGGGGGACCTTATCCTTTTAAGGATTAACCATCTTAAAAGTAGCACGTTAATTTGTTACACTAAAATAAAGTGAGTAGTTCACTTCATTTTGCCGCTTAGTTGTCCAACGTATTTGTTTTGCGTATGCTTAATGAATTGGTATCACACATTTATATGTACGGCACGTCATACTGCCGAATCCTGCAGTGAAAGTGCGGACTGTGATCTTTGAATTGCAATCGATTTGCGAATTTAATTGTGCCATATCCCCCGCCGCTGATGGCCGATGGGGCCGGAAAGTTCTCGAGTGGCGTCCGCGAACCGGGAGACGAGCTGTCGGTAGGCCTCCAACAAGATGGAGCGACGACCTCGTGAATGTCGCGGGAAACCGGTGGAAGCAAGTAGCACAGGACCGGTCTGAATGGCGAGCCTTGGGGGAGGCCTATGTCCAGCAGTGGACGTCTTTCGGCTGAAATGATGATGATGATGATGATATCCCCCGCCCCGTGCTCAAACGTATTTTAGGTAGGTATTTGCTTTCGATTTCCAAAGGATGAAGTCGATTAAGGTGATAACTCACGGTTTCATGTAGCCTCTACGATAATAGATGGCGCGGGTGGTAGATATTGTAATTTTCAGGATTTACGCCAAATTCCAAGCCCAAAGGTACACTTTGATGGACTATGCGATTGAAGGGATATATTATACATCTCAATTTCACATAATTATCCGTACATTACCTTTCATTTAGGAAAAAAGGCGACAAGTCTGCCGAGAATGAACTCACGCACACATACTGAGGTAGTGAAACGTAGTGGAAACCAAGGCTTAATTTCGCCGAGATTCACAGAGCTTCTGTGGCGCTGTGGTTTTTGTGATTTCTTTTTATGAAGTATAAATCGTGGAAGTCGTGGGTTCGATCCTCACTTTTTCAACTTTTTGTATTTTTTTTTTCTTTTTTCTATAATAAATATTTGTAAAGGGGAAAAATAAAACTAGTGAAACTTTTGATATATTTTACTTGACATTATAGAAATATTTTTAATCTAGATATGATTATTTATTTCTACTACTATTTTTAATCAAAGGATAAAAATCCGTGTGTATTTCGTTACATTATCCTCCTCCTCCGGCACATACTTCTTGTGGCGGTCTTCCATGTGCAGCGATCTTCGCCCTGGTGCATCGCCGCATTTACCGGCGGCACATGTTCGGCCTCCTCTCTCTGGGTCTTTTCCCTTCAGCATTAGTCTCTCCAACTTGTCGGATTTCCACGAGTTATGTGACTGAAGGTAAGCCGTGGAGGCCTAATGGTTCGACCCACCGCCTGTCATGCAGAGGGTCGGGGGTTCGATTTCGGCTCGCACCTGTAAGTTTACTTATGCGCGAAATTCAATTTGAATTTACCACTGAGCTATTCGGTCAAGGAAAACATCGTGAGGAAACCTGCACACATCTGCGAAGTAATTCGTAATGTGTGTGAAGTCCCCAATCCGCACTGGGCCCGCGTGGGGACTACAGCCCAAACCCTCTCGTAATGAGAGGCCTGTGCCCAGCAGTGGGCCGTAAATAGGCTGTGTAGTAGTAGTAGTAAATGTGACCGAAGTATTTGACGATTCGGCTTATACGAACCATGGACGGATATTGTTGGTTGAGTTTGAGTTCTTTGAGCACTGAGATGTTGGTGCGATGAGCTGTCCAAGGTATAGTATATAATATTATCAACTAAATAAGTAGTTGTTACTTTACAAATTCCTAATATTTTATTATTTTATCAAAATATCTAAACACCTACACGACTGACAGAGTACCTACCTACCTATGATGAGAATAAACATTTGTACTCATGTCATGGATCTTTATTTGCATATGTATTAGGTCCTTACATATGAAATTGGCGTTTCATATGGCAGAAATGAAAACGATTTTTTTTTATGAAACTATTTTTTTATTTAGTCAAAGTATGTACCATGGCTATCTATGCACTTTTGCCATCTCGAAGGTAGTTCATTGATTCCTTTACTAAAAAAAGTGTGTGAGCGAGAATCAATAAAATCTTTGAAGGCCGTTTGGACAGCCTCGTGAGAATTGAATTTTTTTCCTTGCATGAAGTTGTCCAAATTCCGAAAAAAATGGTAATCAGTTGGAGCAAGGTCCGGGGAGTATGGTGGGTGTCGAAGACATTCCAGTCGCAGCTCCCGTAGTTTTGCGGCCGTCAAACGTGCCGTATGTGGTCGAGCGTTGTCCTGAAGCAGCAGTGGGCTAGATCGATTGACCAGTCTGGGTTGTTTAATGGCTAGCTTTTCCATCATCGTTTGCAATTGTTGACAATACACATCAGCCGTGATTGTTTGCCCAGATCTTAAGAAACTGTAATGGATGACACCGGCACTAGTCCACCAGACACTTACCAGTACCTTTTTCTGAGTCAACTTTCGTTTCGGGCAGAATTTGGCTGGTTCACCTGGGTTCAACCATTGTGAAGAACGTTTCCGGTTGTCGTACAAGATCCATTTTTCATCACAAGTAACGATACGATTCAAAATGCCTTCATTATTGTGCCGGTTGAGAAGTGAAACGCAACACTCGACGCGTGTTTCTTTGTTTGCGTCGCTCAATTCATGCGGTACCCATTTTTCAAGTTTTTTCACTTTTCCAATTTGTTTCAAGTGAATCAAAATGGTTTTATCACTCACACCGAAGCCTGCCGCTAACTCTGACGTGGTTTGCGATGGATCTGCTTCCACAATTGCTTTTAATTCTTCGTTATCAACTTGTGTCTCCGGCCGTCCACGAGGCTTGTTCTGTAGGTCAAAATTTCCAGAACGGAAACGTTGGAACCAATAACGTACCGTATTTTCTTTTGCAGTAGCTTCCCCATACGCATTGTTAATCCTACGAGCCGTTTCTGCAGCACTAGTGCCGAGGTGAAACTCATATTCGTAAATATAGCGATATTTTAAGTTCTCCATATTGTGAACAGAACGATGTGAAAGAAAAACAAATGACGCGATAACAAATAAATTTCGTAATTCGAACACAGAAATACATGGTCTTAAATTTGAAATAAATTTGGATTTGGAATTCCTAGCCGAACGCCACATATTTTGAATCAAAGTTGCCAGTTCGCCAAACGCCAATTTCATATGTAAGGACCTAATATTTCACATTTCTCTTTATAAGTATTTATATCGTTGTCTAGTACCCGTATCACAGGTAATCCTAGTTTGAGAGTAGATCAATATTGTGTTGAATTCCAAATATTATTCATTTTATCTTCATCTTTTTATCTTATCTCAGTAAGTAAATATTCTCTTTCTTGGTTTACATTTTATTGCCACACAGCCACACGAAAATAAAATTGCTACACATTTCTGACAAGTTTATTAAAATAGGTATAACAAAATATATCACAATTTTACACATGATAAGGTTGGTTCTGATTAGCAGTGATTGGTTTCACAATGTCTCTTCGTTGTTGCTCACAGGCCGCAGGTAAATGAGAGAAAGCTTACTTTGTCCCTCCTAGGAAGACAGATCCAAGGCATTCCAGAAGATGTTTGATCTGAAATAGAGACAAAAGATTACTCGATCACACTCTACGGATAATAATAATAAATCTGGCTATTCAGTTTTTTTAGAGTATCTCTCTGAGATGATATGACAGCGGGTTGTATTGCCGCATTCAATCCTAATGATTAAAAAAATAGTATAATTTATTTATTTATTTTATTTTAAGAAACTGACTGACTGACTGACTGATCGATCAACGCAGAGCCGAAACTACTGGTTGTAGAGAGCTGAAATTTGGAGTGCAGGTTCCTTAGGGAACGTAGGGGAGCACTAAGAGAGGATTTCCGGGATTAGAAGTGACCTATAATCTTCCCCGGGGCTCAACCATTTCCAAACCAAATTTCATCAATATCGGTTCAGCGGCTGAAACATGAAGTGGTAACAGACAGACGGAGTTACTTTCGCATTTATAATATCAGAAGGTATTTGGCATGAAGGGCAGGGACATGGCTACTACCGAGTCGAACGGACGCACTTCACTACCGAAACACAACCGAGACTAGATAGAGATGTTCTACTATCTAAAGTCCCGCGCCTTCACATTTCAAAACTGCATTTTTTTATTATTATTTAAAAAGTACCACCAACACTCTCAACGCACAGTTGATGGCTGTCTCAGCACGCACACATGTGTTGAGAGTGTTGGTGGTGCTTTTTAAATAAATTGCAGCGTTTTGAAATGTGAAGGCGCGGGACTTTAGATACTAGAAGATCTCTACTATAAAAGCTTTGATCACTTTTATTTTTTCACTGATAACACGTTGTGCGTTCGCAAAGTAATTATGGGAATTGGTCTCGCCTGGGTTGACGCGGGCGTCTGGGCAGTCGGCGCGGGCGAAGACTGCGGCGCCGCAGCCGCCGCGGGCGCGCAGGGCGCCTTGCTACCGCACGGCGCGCTTGAAGGCTCGGTTTCTTCTCCTTCTCGTCGACAGAATCCTCCACACTTCTCGCACGAAAGGGCAGCTCCTTGAAGTTTGTCAAGTCCTCCCTCCGTACTCTTTTCCTTATCTTATTAGATTAGAAAGGAGGGCGTAAGTCATGTCCAATTGCGCTCTTTCTGAGATATCATTCTCCGGGAGTCTCACTATAAACATGTCAGTGTTTTGACTGTCTTGCGGCGTCGAAAATATAATATACCTATACGATGTGACGGGCGGCGACCTCCGTAAGCACTAATAAGGTTTCTACCGACTCCTGTGGCTTTGCAGCCGGAAAGAGTGCCCTGGCCCTCGGCCATGCATGTTACCGGCGTCGAAATATTTCTTTCAGTGCTTCAGTCTGCGACCGTTGAAGCGATTCTATTAGCGCGAACACTCGCTGGAATACAACAACAAAGTTGTCACGCACGGTGGAGTCTTGGCGGATGTAAAATGAGAACACGGTGTGCGGCGAAGCCCTAATCACAAGTGATCGTGAATTCTTCTCAAAAATGTAGCGTGTGCGTTGTGATGGCTCAAAGTTGGCGACTGACTGGCGGCTGGAGTGGCTGGCGCGCGCGGCGCGGGGGCATAGGGTCGGCCGGTAGGAGAGAGCGGGACAGGGCTATTGAGACGCGCGTCTATTCCGCGAATCGGAATGGCAACCGCGCAATGATTTTTATACTTACGAAGTATTATATATGTCTATGCAACCGCGTAATAGTCCGTTTTCTATTGGGAAACAGGTCGAAATTTTGAGTACAGCAATGCCATTTGGTAGGAATGTTATACACGTTGACCTAAGTCCAAAACGCCCGGTAGCCACTTTGAACTCCGCGGCTGGTGGGGGGAGGGGGGGTTAAAGTACAGAGCTCCCGGCGCTCAGAAAAAAAATCCTGGCGGATTAGTTTGGGTTGTTTAGTCAAGTTTGGTGTCGTTTTCAGATAACTAGATGATGCCCGATTCATTCCTCATACCAATTTTTTAGGGTTCCGTAGCAAAATATGACGCAATACTTAAAATAATAAACTTTTAGTAGTAGCGAAATGCAAACAAACCCTCATATTTTCATATTTTTGTATGAAATTTGATTTGTAAAAAATACAGTCTGAAAGCCCATTTAATGCAAAATCTAAAAACATTAACAGTAAGTATATCTTTTATAATTTTCAATGTAAAATAAAATATTGAATGTACTGCGACGGTCGTCAGCGCAGCGTAGGGGAGGGTAACAAGACCTGAAAAACTGTCAATTTCAACGCAAAAAGCTTTCATAATATCAAGAAATTAAAGTGCTTACAATAATATCATACATGTAATAGATATTCTCTTAATTATTATTAATTAAAACAAATGTATTTTTCTCTCTTTACCTGATTTTCTTCTTTTTAATATTATACTAGCGGCGCCCTGCGGTATTACCCCCTATTAAGAAGTAGCCTATGTATTAATCCAGGGCTTCAGTTGCCTCCATACCGAATTTCACCTCGCTTCACGTCACTCCTGCGCACGCGGGATTTTTAAACCTGTGGCTAACTAGTCAAGTGGCATTCAATGTTGCTATTTATATGATAAAAAAATGAATTGGTGGGTTTTCTGGCCCCGTTTTGGCGGTCACAAACCTGACATGTCAGGTGGCAACAGTTTTCGGTACCACTATATAAATTTAGTTTTTAATATGAAATATTATTAATTTTATTACGATATTCATTCCTGTGACGAGCAAACTAATGTAGATTATGGACGCCATCAATTGACTTCATGTTTCCCAATACTTTTTTAATTATTCAACTTTAAAAAAGTCGACATTGGGGTGGGACACGTCAAAAAGACCCGAGCGGCTTTAAAAAATCATAATAATTACATTTAGCATAATTTACTGAATTTAGGGATGAAATCTATAATTTAAGGAATATAGTTTATATAGATGCCATTCGAATATTCACAAACAAATATATTTGGCAGTAATAAAATATTGAAGTAGTGGGACACTGTCAAAACCAGGGGGTACAAGTTTGAGTGAAAATGCCCATATAGTAACAAAACTGACAGGAATTGACTACCATGTCAGCTAAGTTCCTTGTTTATTTAAAAACTAAGGATATTTCAGGGGGACCGTGTTAAATTTCATAAATTTTAAGGTATACTCTTTATTCTGGCTAAAAAAATTAAGAAATTAACTACTTTAAAAATAAAACCTGAATTTTCATCGTGGTACACTTTTGAGTGAAAATGCTCACCTAGTCGGGGAGAGTCGTAATTTCTTATAAGAATCGCGATGCAAGTAAGTACCTGAATCAGGTGTATCATCGTTGTTGAAATTCATATTGTTTATTGATTTATCAATATAGTCCGTTTTCTATTGGGAAACAGGTCGAAATTTTGAGTACAGCAATGCCATTTGGTAGGAATGGTGTACAAGTTGACTTAAGTCCAAAACACCCGGTAGCCACTTTGAACTCCGCGACTGGAGGGGAGGAGGGGGGGTTAAAGTACAGAGCTCCCGGCGCTCGGAAAAAAAATCCTGGCGGATTAGTTTGGACTTTTGAGTCAAGTTTGGTGTCGTTTTCAGGTAACTAGATGATGCCCAATTCATTCCTTATACCAGTTTTTTAGGCTTCCGTAGCAAAATATGACGCAATATATAAAATAATAAACTTTTAGTAGTAGTGAAATGCAAACAAACCCTCATATTTTCATATTTTTGTATGAAATTTGGCTTATAAAAAAATACTGTCTGAAAGCCCATTTAATGCAGAATCTAAGAACATAAACAGTAAGTATAAATTTTACAATTTTCAATGTAAAATAAAACATTGAATGTACTGCGACGGTCATCAGCGCAGCGTAGTGGACGGTAACAAGACCCGAAAAACTGACAAAGTCAACGCAAAAAGCTTTCATAATATCAATAAATTAAAGTGCTTACAATAATATCACACTTGTAATTAATATTCTCTTAATTATTATGAATTAAAACAAATGTGTTTTTCTCTCTTTACCTGATTTTCTTCTTTTTAATATTATACTAGCGGCGCCCTGCGGTATTACCCGCTGTTAAGAAGTAGCCTATGTATTACTCAAGGGTTTCAGCTGCCTCCATACCGAATTTTATCAAAATTGGTCCAGCATCTTGAGCGTGAAGAAGTAAAAAAAAAACACACGAACTTTCGCCTTTATTAAATTATCAATTTCTTGACCAGATTTATAATAACAAAATAGCTTCTGCCCGCGACTTCGCGAATTTGGTTATCGCTTTCCCGCGGGAACTACGCGTTTTTCCGGGATGAAAAGTAGCCTATGTCCTTTGGGGACCCGAACTATCTCCATGCCAAATTAATATGGATATGGATTTTATATTACAAAAAAAGTGCCTAAAGAAGACGCGATGCAAAATATTTCTTGCCGATATGAATGGGTTTGGCAGAAAGAAGAAGAAACTTGGGTGCCACTGTGGACCCAAAGCCCTCCGGCTGCTCAAGAATGCCTAGAATTAAAAAGATGTCGGTGCGTGAAATCTTGAAGTTCCAGGTGCAATGTTTCAAACGCCAGCTCAAATGTACTGAGTTATGTAATTGTGGAGGTGGTTGTAAGTAAAACTAATTCACAAAACGTTCTATTATTATTTTTCTTTACTTTTAATAATGTTGCCTGACTACGAAGTCAGGCAACATTATCTGAATTCGTTTATAAATTGAAGATGATTAAAAATGACACTAAAGTAATAAAGGCGAAAGTTCGTGTGTTTTTTTAAAAAAACACATTTGTTTTAATTCATAATAATTAAGAGAATATTTATAACAAGTGTGATATTATTGTAAGCACTTTAATTTATTGATATTATAAAAGCTTTTTGCGTTGACATTGACAGTTTTTCGGGTCTTGTTACCGCCCACTACGCTGCGCTGACGACCGTCGCAGTACATTCAATATTTTATTTTTCATTGAAAATTGTAAAGTATATACTTACTGTTTATGTTTTTAGATTCTGCATTAAATGGGCTTTCAGACAGTATTTTTTTATAAACCAAATTTCATACAAAAATATGAAAATATGAGGGTTTGTTTGCATTTCGCTACTAATAAAAGTTTATTATTTTAAGTATTGCGTCATATTTTGCTAGGGAACCCTAAAAACTGGTATGAGGAATGAATTGGGCATCATCTAGTTACCTGAAAACGACACCAAACTTGACTCAAAAGTCCAAACGAATCCGACAGGATTTTTTTTCCGAACGCCGGGAGCTCTGTACTTTAACCCCCCCCCCCCCACCAGTCGAGGAGTTCAAAGTGGCTACCGGGCGTTTTGGACTAAGGTCAATGTGTATGACCTCTCCATACAAGCATTCCCAATAGAAAACGGACTAATAGTAATACCCTATAGGTACGCGCAAAGTATAGAGTTCCGTTTACCTACCACCTACATAAAAAATATTCATTCTCTCAATTCTAGTAAAATAGGTATGTACTAATTAGGTATACCTATCCAGGAAAATAACAAACACCTCTAAAATATTCCGAATTCATATTCCACTTGTATCATTGTTTGTACCTACTACCAATCTCCAACAACGAGAATACGAATGTCGATCACCCGCTCCTATACTTACCGTTCGGCCGACTCGACGGCTGTACGCGACGCGGGCTATCGGACGTCTCGACGGCGGCGGCAGTAGGTACAGCGCAGGTACAGCTACTGCGAAAGCAAGTCACAGGCGACCGAGCGTCTTTTTGTCACAATTTTATTACAGCCAAAAGAGACTGTGATATCCATCCATACTATATTATAAACATTTATAAATAATGACCCTATAGGTTGGCCGGGTGAATGAACTTCGTATCACCCGAAGGCGATTCCCATACAAAGTTATATTTCTTTTTTTTAGCTGTTCCTGTAGACGTTTCCCGGTAAAAAGTACAAATAGTACATTATTGCAGACGCCGCTAAGGAGCGCATTGCCGGACGCCTTCTTAGTAGGTACGAGTCCGGCAATGCTGTTGCGGCCGAGGTCTATAGGTACAATGCTTTTCTCAAACTGTGAGGAAATACTACTCGTCGTCGTCACCATCATCATCACATCACCATCTCCATCATCATCACATCACTATCTCCATCATCATCACATCACCATCTCCATCATCATCACATCACTATCTCCATCATCATCATCATCACCACCACCATCAATACCATCACCATCATCACGGTATAGCAAAACACAACTTAGAAGGCGCGCGGATTCAGGCCAAAGAACACCAAAGAATATACAACTGAGGCATTGATGAAAATAGCACGTAGCATTTGCGGGCAAATGCGGGACATTACATTACATTACGTAGGTACATATGATTATAACCACAACAAAATGTCAATGTCTCTTTTTGTTTTTTTTTTATTCCTAATTGAGTTCCGTTTTGCACGCCGGTCGAAACATCAATGTGTAAATCTAAATGTAGTAGGTAAATAATAATAAATCATTAGTTTATTTCGCTTGTACCTACTCGTACCTACGATTTATATGTATAACTGACATTACTATATACTTGACGTAGATTCTAAACATTATTCAGGACCCAAAACAATTTAATTTTGTAAAATGCCACTTTTCAAATCACAATTTGTATAATCTGGATACCTACTATTATTATTACGCATACGCATATGATCGGTAATTTCATGGTAATTTCACAGCTTATATGTTCTAAAAGCCGTGGTGTGGCCCTAGTGGTTCGAGCCACCGCCTCTCATGCCGAGGGTCGGGGGTTCGATTCCGGCTCGCACCTCTAAGTTTACTTACGTGCGAAATTCAATTTGAATTTACTATGAGCTTTTCGGCGACGGAAAACATCATGAGGAAACCTGCACGCATCTGCGAAGTAATGCAAAGATGTGTGTGAAGTCCCCAATCCGCACTGGGCCCGCGTGGGGACTATTATAGCCCAAACCCTCTCATAATGAGGGGAGGCCTGTGCCCAGCAGTGGGACGCAAATAGACTGTAGTAGTAGATTATATGTACTCGTCACCATAACTGTTACAGCGAGCGTGTAGACAGTGCGGGTTTTCTACGCTCGAGTGGTCTACTATCTGGTCAATTTATTTTTGTTTTTTGTTTTTTACCTACAGCAAAAATCAATTTTTATAGACTAACTAGCTGACCCAGCGGACTTCGTACCGCCATAGTTTTCTTTTTGGGTGGGTATGAAAAATAGCTTACGTCCTATTCTCAGCCCTACTGAACATACACACCAAATTTCATAAGAATCGGTCGAGCCCTTTCGGAGGAGTTTGGTTACAAACACTGTGGCACGAGAATTTTATATATAGGTACTATCTATAGGTACTATATAAGAAATAAAATGTCCTAAGCAGAGCTCGATCGCCCAGGCCAGGTAGAGATCTTCACTATCTAAAGTCCCGCGCCATCACGTTTCAAAACGCTTCAATATACCACCAACACTCTCAACACATGTGCTGAGACAGCCATCAACTATGCGTTGAGAGTGTTGGTGGTGCTTTTTAAATAATAATAAAAAAATTGAAGCGTTTTGAGATGTGAAGGCGTGGGACTTTAGATAGTAGAAGATCTCTACCTACTTCTTATTATAAGTAGCTATTTTTATTTCTTACATAAATGAATAAAATACTTATAAGAGATAGGTATGATTTATTTCTTCTAGCAGTCTTCTGACATGTCACCGCTCATTACATTTTTTATATCTGATCATTATAAACAACAAAATACTTGTATAGGTACTTACTTACCTATTTCGTTCAATGATTTTCCAACTCATAAAAAGCGATTTACGCGATCAACTATGTAACGGCGGGTTAACGCCATCTTGTGAGCATTCTGGAAATTAATAGGAATCGGACGGACACTAGCACTAGCAGATCAGCTGTTCATAGACCACGACGCCATATTGGCCTGATGCTTACAGTGTAAACGTTCTCTCACACAAGCTTGGTTCGACCGAAATTTTATTGGTTTTGAAATGCTTATAATTATTTTATTCTTTGATTTTTTGCGGTGTTTTTGATCTATGCGCGCTCGGGAAATAATGTAATATTTTATTAGAACGATAAAAGAAACTAAAAGCAGTCGTAGTCGAAGATTACGTGAGCAGTTTTTTGTATGGGGTTCAGCCGTGACGATTCACCTTAAACATAAAAATTTTGCTAGTAGTTTGCACCTGAAGCACGGCCACAGTAATCACAGGTATTTTAAATACAGACAAAGCCTGTTTGCGCTTTTACCAAACAAAGTCAAAATCAATTTGGGTATCTTAAGTTAATTTTATTTTTTTCTTGGATCAAATTGAGGACAATCTGATTAAAGTCCACGTCAAAAGTACTTTAAACCGACGAGCATGTATGCGGAACGGGATGCAAGTTGAAGAAGCGAGAGAAGTATGCAAGAGTCGTAGCAAATGGAAAGAAGTGGTCTCTGCCTACCCCTATGGGAAAAAGGCGTGATATTATGTATGTACATATGTATGTAAGTTAATTTTATTTCGAATTAGTTTCTTCGTCCGTGTCGAATTCGGTTCTTGCGTTCCCGGGGATAAAAATTGGTTCATGTTCTTCCCTGCATGGGACTTAAAACTATCTCCATTCCGATTTCATTTAAATCGGTGCAGCGCTTAAACCGTGAAGAAGTAACGTACCGTACGGACTGACCGAGTTACTTTGTTCCAGATGGGAAACTATGGACAGGCAAAATTGTCGTAATAACAACCTGTTTATACATATATACTTTATTTTAATGTTTCCTAGAAGTTTCAACTTTATTCAGTTTGTTATTTGTTTTCCGTGACAAACGGTTAGTCTCGAAAACAATCTTCACTTTTCTGAGTCCCGATTGTTCAATAAAATTTCTATTTATTTCTTCTTCTATATAATTTCAATTTTTTGCCCGCAGAGGCTCCCAACACTACCCTCCCGCTTAAGACGCTGACAAGAGCTAATGACCTTGAGCAATCGAGGCAGGCAACTGTCTCTACTCCTACTATTACTACAACAGCCTATTTACGGCCCACTGCTGGGCACAGGCCTCCTCTCATCACGAGAGGGTTGGGCTATAGTCCCCACGCGGGCCCAGAGCGGATTGGGGACTTCACACACATCCTTGAATTACTTCGCAGATGCGTGCAGGTTTTCTCACGATGTTTTCCTTCACCGAAAAGCTCAGTGGTGAATTCAAATTGAATTTCGCACATAAATAATTTTAGAGGTGCGAGCCGGATTTGAACCCGCGACCCTCTGGATGAGAGGCGGTAGGCAACTGTCTCAGCGGACAATATTTCTTTGCATTGGAGGGAGCGAGAAGCACAACCGCGGCATATGGGCGGTATACGCGGAAAATCAGAAAAATGAAGATTTAAAAAACAAGACCCACATTGCATGAACACTATAATTTTTTTTTTGGTGTGTGTATGACGGAATAGTATAGAATATAATACACAGAAATTTGCGTTCAAAAAAATCAAACTTATAGAACCGTTTAAATAGGCAATAGAAGACTCAACTTCACGATTTTTTTTCATCTCACCGATTTTTTTAATCCTATTTACGAATAAGCAAGTTTTTTAAGTAATAGTGAATATTAATATATATATCAAATAGTTTTCGTTTAAATACTGTTTAAATAACCCACCACCCTAACCATTTTCTGCTTTGCCTAAAGGTTGACTGGTAGAGAATGCCTCAAGGCATTAAGTCCGCCTTTTGTGCACTAAGTTTTCTTTATGTGCAATAAAGTTTAAATAAATAAAGTCAATTTAGGCCTTGTCAACGCCTTAAAACGGTCGTTCAAAACACGTTATCTAAACCCGTAGCTAAAGGCTCAAAGCGTTATCAGTGCCATGCGGCTACTCCGTGTTCTGTAATTGGTTTAGCTTCTAATCGGCTATGCCGTTATCAAGGTGTTTACTCCGCTGACGCACTGACCGGTTACCAGTTACGAGACCTTCAAAATCTAGCAAATCGCTAAGACCCCAGAGGTCATAGAAAACTGGTGAGTCTGGTATATTATTAACTTCTGTTTGCTCAAGTGCGGAAGAATATTTTCATTTAGTCACGGCTTCCTGTATGTTTTGGAATGTGTATCGCGAATTAATAACAGAGCGTAAACAATGGGCCCGTTTATAAATACGCCGTGTTGTATTTCGCACGCGCGCATTAAATTCAGTAGATACCTACCTATAGTTATCTTGTCCATCTGAGCATATAGGTAGGTACTTACAATTCGATGAATGCTTGAGCAGACGAGTTCTCAAGTGGAGGCCACAAATCGGAAAAATAAGTGTAGGACGCCATGAATCAATCATATCATATAGCAATAATTTTATTTATTCCTTCATTTTGTATAACGCTCCGTGGGTCACACAATGGTTGGTGGCTGAAAATCAGCGCTGCAGGTGTTCATAAATGCTGAGCCAGACACCCTTTCACCGCCGTGAGGACACAATGTTCCCTTGTAATTCCTTTTTTTGTACTTTTTCTTTTGTTTAATTGCTTGTAATCTCTATTGTGTCTTTTATATATCCTATACTAGCTTCTGCCCGCGACTTCGCCCGCGTGGAATTCGGTTATCGCGTTCCCACGGGAACTATGCGTTTTTCCGGGATAAAAAGTAGCCTATGTCCTTTCTCGGGACTTCAACTATCTCCATATCAAATTTCATCCAAATCGGTCCAGCGGTTGAAGCGTGAAGAGGTAACAGACGGACAGACAGACAGACAGAGTTACTTTCGCATTTATAATAATAGTATGGATATTAGTATGGATATGTGTCTTCAATGTGCGTAGTGAATAAATGTTTTTCTTCTTCTTCTTCTTCAATCGATGACTTACGCAGTTCGGTGGTAGAAACAGGTCAAATTGGAAGCTAAAATGGCTGAAGACCGAGCTAAGTGGCGAGCAATGGGAGAGGCCTATGTCCATCAGTGGACGATGCGGGGTAATAATGATGATGATGATGATGATGATCCAGTCCACCTAGGTTTTATGAAACCCTATGAAACTTTAGAATAATTACTTATATAATATGGAATGTATGGTGAAGAGGTAGAGGCATTACAACTCTACCTTTTAATAAATGTGAAGCTCACATCAGACTGATAACTAAAATACTTTTTTTTTTAGTAAATAGTTTAGATTAAACCAGGGGATTTCAATTCTCTGAACCTAGAGGCACCAACTCTCTCCCTTTTCTTTAAACTTGTAAAGGTGTAATATGCTTTTTTTGCTCCTCGTTATTGGACACTACTGTTCTAAGTTTTTTATTTTATTTACTTGTTTTTACACATGTAAGTATCTATTTGAGTAAGTGTCTGTCTGTTAATTTGTCCTTCTCCATTTGTACCGTTTTTAGGGTTCCGAAGTCCACTAGGAACCCTTATAGTTTCGCCATGTCCGTCCGTCTGTCCGCACTATTGCTCGGAGATGCTTAGTTCTAGAAAGCTGTAATTTGGCATGAATATACATATTAGTTACGGTGACAAAGTGGTACAATATAATTTTGAAATATATTTTTTTATAGGGTACCTCCCCTACTGGTAAAGCGGGGATGTAATTTTTTTTATATGGGATTGGTTGTGTGAGCGACGCTTGAATCCTATACAAATTTTTTTTTTTTACCAACTCAAAAAAAATTAAAAACCTATACAATATGCTTAGAATCGATAGCCGATACTGTGGGTTCATTATTTGCCATATTTTTTGACCCACCACCATGTATATATTAAGCACAAAATTAGACTACTTAAATGTGTCTAACTTAAAACGCCAACATTTAACATCGAATCCACACCATATTATCTACAAATATCGGCACCTTCGATTGAAGACTTTAAATCACCCACAAGGTTTCAATCACAACCCACTTCACAATGAAAAACGGCCCTTAATACTTCATTCTAAGGTTCTCAACAAAAGCCTGAAATCACATCAATCAAAAACGTGCCTATGACAAGCTAATTTAAACTTTATCTTTTAAGCAATTAGGTTGGTACGGAATGGCAATCAAATGTAGGATGACGGTGCGTTCTGCTTGCTAATGGCCCGTGAAATTGGCAGCTGTTTGCCAATACTCCGACGTGGAACCAAAACGCCGTAAGTGTGAATGAAGTTTAAAGAAAGATAAGGCATTTTTGATACGCGGAGCAGAATATTTTATTTGATTTTATGTTCAATTTAATGGAGGCATTAGGTCTGATTGAACGCTGAGTTATTTTACATTAGTTGTTTCATGCAATTCAATTTGACGTGAAGAAAGTGTTTTTTCTAACAAATTCAAGGTTAAGGCCTGATTCCAATATCCACAAAACGCCTCGTTTTGGCTACGAATGGTTAAAAACTTGCAAATAATCTTCATATACCTATGTGTAATCTACCTATAATAATAGGGATGACGACAGGGTGAAGAAATCGAAATTCTAATTAGTCCGTCAGTCAGGTAATAAAAATATATTAGACACGTATTTTTTGTTTTATCAAAATTAAATTAACAAAGAATGACCAAGTTAAAACGCATTAAAGTTGGAGAGTGGGGGCTAACTACGTCACCGTTAGGTATAAATCGTACCTAACCGTGACGTCACGCGATATTTCAACTCAATATATCTCCGTATAAGTTTGATTACGTGAAAAAAGAAAAAATACGTGTCCAATACTTTTCAATAATCTTCCTGATAGACTAAGGAAAAAAAAGTTGTCGTCTCCCTAGTCTAAATCTTCTTAGTCCCACTGGCTCCAAGCCGCTAACTTCGGGTTAGCCTTTTAACCCACGTCAAATTCATACAAACAAATCTGAGTTAAGTGGTAAGACCGGGAAAATCAATGGTTTTATCCCGCTAGCGAATATAGGAGTCACATAAAGTACACGTACCTAAAGAATTAGTTACAAGTTTACAACATACAATAAGTAATGTTACGTAGGTACTTACCTACTTTACTTATGTGTGGAATGCGCCATTCCTTCACAGGTAGGTATACAAAGTGGCGTAAATTCGTTGTATCTAAATAAATGCGTTGAAATCAGCACTTTACCTGTTCCAGTGGGCAGTAAATCAGATTACCCTCCGCCCTTCGTCCTAGGGGAGGCGTAAAGGTACGGCTCCGCTGACACGAACTTTTAAAGCTGTTGTTACACTGCCGACGCACCACCGCACCGCACGGATTAGTCCGATTCGCACCTCCGCACGGAGAGTCGGAGACAGTGTATTGAATGCGGTGTACCTATGTGTACAAATCATGATTCTACAGTAGTACAAAGTTAAAAACCTCCGCTGCGCGATGAGCGGAGAAGTGTGATAAGTTGATAACCGCCTAAGCCCTGGTCAAGCACAACACACGAGGATTGAGCTATGTAACTTTTGTAATATTTTATATTCACAGATCATTTATCGTAATAATACGAGTAGTGTGGTCAGAGAATAAAAACTTACTATTTATTAAGTAACTTTTTATTTACTAAAACATGCAAATTATGCTATTTTAATATCTTCATAATCGTATTTAACACATATGTGCTAAACGTGTACAAGAGATGTGTACACGAAACGGATTAGTATAATATACTAATCCGTTTCTTGTCAACGATTAATTTATCATACCTATGTGTATTATAAGCTGGTCATAAATAAATCAATGAAGACCTACGTCAAGAAATTAAGAATCCATGACTAAACTGTCTGCAGCGCTACGTAAGCGATGCCCTCACATTACGTAAGTGACTTTTTAAATAGGCGACGTAACTATAGATTCGACGTAACGAGGCCGCACTCGCGTCTCCCTCCAATAGTTATGTAATCCCTCTGTCCTCTTGTTTGTTCTATACAATGAAACTTGGTACTGACAAAAGAACTTATGTCCTCATAAAAGCTGTACAGTTACGTCCTGTTGTCTTAACACGGTGGATAGTTGTGGTAAAGTGTATTATAAGATTAGGGTAGGCTGTGGTGATTGTATCCTATTACGTGTTGGAAAAAAACACAGACTAACCAAGTGTCAGAGACAAGACAGTGACCAGCGAACCGAAGCAGTTTTTCATTTAATGCTTGACTTGTTACGTGAAGTGATTCAGGGGATTCGTACCTACTTGTTTGGAAAGGTGGTGTGTGTGGTTACCTTCACACGAAAAGTATAAGTGATCAAGACTTACTTAATTATGACTTGAAAAAGATTTTAAATTGAGCAAAGTATCATAAGTTACTTAGTCCGTTTCTTTCATGATCGCAACGCATTTATCGGGAGCTCATATTTTTCACTGTAAAGAGATTTTAGGAATGTTGTTTCTAATATATGTATATAAAATGTGTTGCAGTGATTATTAAAATCGGAATGCTTAAAAATTTAGAACTTTTTTTCTTTTCATTTTAACTTCATCCGTAATATAAACCTCTAATGAGGTGCTTAAGCCCAAATCTGCCAATTACCGGCCCCGCCACGGGCGCCGGGTCGATTCCCGGGGGACGCCACCCTCGCCGTGTCCTTTTAAACGGAGTGCGGTGTGCGGTGCTATAGATGCCAGTGATATGGGACTGGATGAGCACAAATGTAGGGAAATGCCTGAAAAGGAGACAGACTCTTCGAAACCGGGATAAGGGTCCAAGCTCACCGCATCAACTTCCTGACCTTAGGCACTCCATCCACTATTTTCTCAATCGGCTGAAGTCTCTCGGTGATGGGTGAACAACCAGCGATCAACCATAAATATATTAATAGGATAAAGTAACAGAAACTACCTATAATGTCTTCGCGACGAGACTTAATAATAGTTCATTATTTTGTTTATTTTTAACGAATAATCTCTGCACTGTATCTACAATAAGTGCTTTCACTAAAACAATTTGGAATTTGAAACGTAAATAAGAAAACACAAACTCCATCTCGGTTTTTTTTGTTTAGACGAACAGGAACAAGCTTTCGCTCTTTTCGCTGCTCAAAGTTTGCCGAGGGGCTGTCCAAAGTTTCGCCTTTGCCTCGCAGAATTTTCGAAAACAATTAATGAGTATTCCCAAGTTCCCACTTGAGAAGAGGACATTCGACGACATCGTGAGTTACTTCTAAGTCTCAACACTCGTTCTTGCGGTCAAATTGTTTTATCGCTTTGGTAAAATAACAACGGTAGATATACCTATCATATAATTATACTGTAAAATTTTGAAAAAGCTTCCAGACAGCTGCTGAATTTGTTTGGCTGTCTTGTTCTCTGAGCTAGCATTTAGCAAACGCTGGTACATTCATTTATCTTTCTGACGTGTAAGTAAAAATGCCTATATGTGTTCCATTTTCCGGGGGCAAGATCTGACGCAGGGTCCGTCTGGTCCGGTTAGCCATCATCATCACCTGCTACCCTGCTGCCAAATGATGAAGTAAGGTAAACTAAGAGTGACAACCTTCAAACGAATAAGCGTACACCCAAAATAAGTGCTTAATGCGATAATAGATGTCGCTGCCTAGGGGCGCTGTGTAGGCGAAGTATGAAAATTTGAAGTTCCCTGGCTGTTTCCGATGTACGCCGTAATGTAAGGAGTTTACAATCTTCAACCAAATCAGCGTACGCCCTAAATAAGTGTTAAATGCGATAATAGATGTCGCTGCCTAGGTAGCCTGGATACAAATTTGAACACACTATCACCGGGATTTAATCGCGTAAAAACTATTTATATTTTACCTCGACGTTTCGGTCGCGATGCAACGGCCGTGGTCACGAGAAGACCGTGGTCAGTCTTTTCGTGACCACGGCCGTTGCAGTTTTTACGCGATATAAGTCCCGGTGATAGTGTGTTTAATACAAATTTGAACTCCATGAGCTACATCTAGATGGCGCTGTGCAGGCGAAGTATGAAAACTTGAAGCTCCCTGGCTATTTCCGGTTTACGCCGTAATAATGTAAGGACTTCGACAGTCTTATATAATTACATTGTCTCATGTTCCGCTAAGTAAGGGCAAAGATACACTAGTTGGTATATAGTAAGGGTAAGTATAAGAGAGCGGCCGAACTTACCAGCAATAGTCGCAATCAATCCTTAGTCCTTGACTTGGCAACGCGTTCGAAATGTTATGATCCATTATGGCCATGGGCCACGGTGATCGAGTCCTACCATCAGGAGGCCTGTGTGCTCATTTGCCAAAAAACATCACCAATTGTAGATGCATACTTCATACTTACCTACATATAAGACATTGTTATAACTTTAAGAAAGTTTTGAACATTCTTTAAAACCTTCTCTATTTCTAAGATCATTAGGTACCTAATCATTATTAGTTCTGCCGATAACTTTACCCGAAGTTTGGTTATTTTTTTTAGGCAAAATATGTAGTACATACCTTTATTAATACGTTTTACCGACGATCAATAAAATGTAAACATGCTTACGGTTTTTATTGCTATTTAGTTAATATTATAATCGGGCATAACATCCATAAACATAACCCATACTCCACCCGTATTATTTGCCGACACAACCATACACCTTTGAATTCACAATGGCCACGATCAGAATACTTAATTATCCAGACGGAACCCATTGGAATAACGGGCTTATCGTATCGGGGATGGGTAAAAAATAAATTGTCGGAAAGCGAGAGCAGCACTGCGGGTGCGCATTTTATTGAGCCGGGCCCTTATTCGAGTTTGCACCTAAATAAGAAATACGGGATTTGTTATATCGCTAAATAACGATTCACTACCTCCCTATTTAGCAAGAATTAGATGCATGATTTGAAAAGTTACTCGGGGAAATGGATCTCCCTACCTCAGTTCAGGACCTGGAGAAGGTCCCGGGAAGTCGGTGGATGCAAGCGGCAGAGGACCGGTCGGAGTGGCAAACCTTTGGGGGAGGCCTATGTCCAGCAGTGGATATGTCTATCGGCTGATATGGTGATGATGACCTCAGTTTTAAATCTTTGCTGAACGGGGAACTAATGTATTCAATATTTAGGGCTATGGGAAATCCCATATGAATGATGAGGCCCCAGAAGTCCTTTTGTTTTTGTACTTTTTAATCGACTTTAAAAAAGGAGGAGGTTCTCAATTCGTCGGAATCTTATTTTAAATAAATAGTAAACCTGAACCGATTTCGATTATTCTTTTTCTGTTCGAAGATGGTACTTCCAAGTTGGTCCCATATTAATTTGGTTCAGTTCTGATGATGGGATCTATGAGAAAATGAGGGAACTCCTCAAAATTTGCTAACACGTAGATGATTTCGGAGTCAATTTCGAAGACTACAGAGTTATGAAGACTTATATTTTTCTATAAAAATGTTTGGAAACTGTAGCCGAAAAAAAAATTCAAATGAAAATATAAAAACCACTTTCAAACTCCGACAGACTAAAGGTTTCAGACCAATATACTATTTCAACAATCGAGTGATGAAATCTCACAATTCGTTAAGTACGTGTTTATCTGTCTGTTCTCTATCTCCACGGTGTTATAATATAATACCTAACATTAAAAGGTACAATATAAAAGTATGAAATCTTTAATATCTATATAGGTAGATAATAAATATCGAATGCAAATTAGTTCTCATCAAATGTGGTAGTTAATTGTTTAGGTTACCTAATGTAAAGGTAAATAAAACAATAAGTAAACATTTTGTTCTGGTAAGTAGGTACAATGTCTATCAAAAACAAGAAGATTTACAATTTTTGATAACCTCAATATTAGTGATGTTTTGAATTTTTATTGAGTTCCTCTTCCGTTGTTTAAAACTTAATAGACGACGAACGAAAAACAAGCAAGGATACGCCTAACGTCCCATAACTTGGTTGTCTTAATCCGGCATGAAATTACAATTTCCATCACAAATGATAGTTTTTTTTTTCAAAGTACCAGTGTTTAGTATTAATAATAATTGAATGCCAGCGCTACCCCGTTTCTGATGCGTTGGTCGCGTCCGCGACTGGTTCTCGTAGGTGTCTAGAGGTATCGATTGATGTCAGACAAGGACGGCTCAACGGCTCCGCGCACGTGTTAGAAAGGGACAAAACAAGTTCCGAGAACAAGATAGCATCAAGAATTACACCGGGAAGAGTGAGACCGTGGCGTGCCATTAATAAAAGATTTCTTTTTTTGACTTGTTCTTTTGTCGACGACGCCTTTGTCGGTTTTTGTCGCTCGTTAATTCGCATTAGATGTGCGACAATTTACATAATTGCTGGAGAATAATTGTTATGAGTCGTGGTTTTGGTTACCGTTTGGGATACACTGGGCTCGCAAAAAACGATTATTACTTACAGTTACTTTTTATGCTGCATAAAGCCGACTTGCTCCAAAGTTAGTAACCGACTTGGTGCAATTGGGTCTAAGCTGCATTTGAATTTCTCAAGAAGTCCATTAATTAGTGTTAGAATGGTCAGATTTCGTTTTGGTACATTAAATACTTAGATATCACAAAATACTATATAAAAAAGGGACTATAAATACGTCAGCAATAAATAGTAGTACGTATAGGTACTTTTCACTTTATTTTTTACTCCATGAGCAGATGCAAAAGGGACTCAATGACTAGTTTATCCGCAACACCGGTCAATTAAGAGAATTTAAGTGATCAGATCAAAAGGACATCAAAACTGAATTTTTCTTAATATTTAGTTCGCTTCATGCTTCATCATGCGAACAGCTAAGGAGTGGAATTCTCTACCGGCCGGTCTCTTCCCCGATAATTATAACTTGGATCTTTTCAAGTCGAGAGTCAACAGGTACTATCTAAGTAAGCATGTTTACCTTCGACTACATCGTCACTTACCATCAGGTGAGATCGTGGTCAATTGCTTGATTATAATTTAAAAAAAAAACTTACAATACTCTTAGTAACGGTCATAAGTACATTGATCTTTTACGATTAATTATTATATAGGTACGAAGTTGACTGACACCTGGGACTGACATGTCACTTTCAATAACCAATAATTAATTATTGTTCTCGTTTGTCAAACCATTCTGATCGTGACAAGACAAAATAGACCTCTGACTATTTAATAGAAACGAAGCCAAACTTTATCGACTGTCAATAAACGTAAACGTGAGAATACAAATTTTACACCCGTGTGACTTCTCACGCACGGTAAAACATCCACTTTCAAATTTCACACGAATTATCTTCTGGCCATCAAAATTCGCTTTCTTTCCGACTTGTTACTAAAACCGTGTTTTACAAATTTGAGATATTGCCAGATTATAACCTACCTACTGTTACAGTAGGTAGGTTCTTGGGTAGTTCTTGGGAAATATCTGTAAGTACTTATAGTTGAACGTAGTTTTAGATTCTGCTTTGACTGTACTTTTTTCGTCAGGCCATCAGAACTGGATCAAATAAAATGGAAGCAATCCTCAGGAGTAGATTGAAAAGTATCCCTCGGTATAATACATCATACCTCCACTACTTAGGTACACGTATGTTTGCTTAGTTTATCTACTTACTAGAAAGGGTAGGTAACTTTCTCAACAGTTCCATAGACATCGCATCATTATTTAGACGAACATCAGCACGGCATCATGATCGTGAGCACGACCACTTTAATCACTTTAATAATTCATCAGTGGCAAGCGTGATGGAGTAATTACTGTTTCGTTTCATCTGCCGCAGCACACTGACGATACTATTGACTGTAATTTTAGTTTTGTGAAAGTATCTCGGTGTGCCCAAATCCGACCGTTGTTAAATTAGGAGTCCCGTCTGTGCATCACTTAAAATTTAGATGCACAGAAAAAATACAGAAATCTTGTGGCATAGAGAATACAGTATAAGAAGCACAGACAGCACCAAATAATGCATGCAGGGGCTCTATTCGAAGTCTTAAATAGGGACAGGGAGATTCTCCGAACTTTAAGCAGCTAGATTTCAAGTTCAACTTGAGCGCCGTGCGTGACGCGGGAGCGCAGTGATCGGAAATCTCCCTGTCCGTATTTAAGAATTAGAACAGAGCCCCAGGTTCCAGTAAACGAAAAATTCATAGGACAAATTTTACAAACAAGTCGAGAAAGTTGAGGATACGAAATTAGTCAAGGGAACCTCGAAAATCGAAAAATATCAAACTCAAAGGTGACTGAGTAAACTACTTGACAAATTGGCACATTAATTGGCACGTAGAAACTTTACGACGGCGACCTCCGATAAGAAAGGATTTTTGGAAATTCCACACCAAAAGAGGGTTGAACATTTTTCCAAATACTACGTGGACGAAGTAAGAGCTAGTAATAAATAATTGCATTCAGACAGAGCATAGTTTTTTTGAATAGTTGATATATTATATAGGCTAGCATTACTTTCTCTAGCGGTTTGCGAGACGAACGATTAATCACTTTAGACATCACGAGTGTCACGATGTACGCGCACGCACGCTCACATGCTTTGTTCACAGTTTACGTTATTAGCTTTACATTTCGAAGTTTAGATCGTCCTATTCTTCCTAATACACCCAAAATTTAAGGCCAATGGGAGGTTGTGATTTAGTAATCGCAATGTTAGTGTAGTAAAATCATATTTTCTGTATAATATTTTTGCGTTTTTTTTGTTGATATTTTAATGGTTTTAAGGATTCAGAGTGGAGACAAATCCAAAAAATCAAAGACCATTGAAACCGATTCCGCCGTTCTCGGGGTAGGTATAAGTTGTGTAACTTTGACTGTGTTTTATACCTATAATCATTGATTTATTTATAAGTAAGGATTCACAATCAGCCGGAGAAAAATGGCTCATCGAAACGGGTGCCCGAGTTGTTCGGGCACCCGTTTCGACACGTTTCAGACTTAAGTCTTATAGTGTTAGGTTTACTTATGTATAAAATATTTATCTTGACGCATATTAACAGGCGTTATTAGCATATTGGAACGTATTTTCTAATGTCAGTTTGCTACATATATTTTGACATATTCTGTTAGGTACTGTTCGTCCATATGTTATTATAGGTCATTGCCATGCACCAATCCTGTAGAAATATCCCCATAAAAGGCTGTTCGTATATACCTATGTTATATTAGGTACTCCAGTTGAATAGTCTACATTTTACCAAATTTTATAGAAATTCGTTTCGCAGTTTTTAAAAGAACGACAAACCTTCACAGATCTAATATAGAAGGATTAGAGGGATGTCTTCGTTATAAAAACAATGTTAGATGTTCATTCAAAGAACCATGAATGAATGAATGATTTGGACGCGGTCGCGTGCGGGCGGCGCGTGCGCCTAATCTGCTCCGTTTCTCGTAGTCTGTATAAATTGATCTCGTGAATTTAAATGGAGTTTCCAAGGAATTGTATGTAATTTGATACAGATTTAGATATTTTAAAACCTAGTTAATGATTAGGCAAGATTGTGTTTTAATTCAATGTGGTTCCTTAGACACAGATTAATAAATAGTTATAAGTATTGAAGGTTGAATTGGGTATGGGTGAAAAATGACAACGTGCTTGATTTATTTCTCATTAGACAGGAATAACATTCCGTATCAGGTATCCGTATCATGTATCATGAGAAAAAAAAATCAGAATTTTCCGTGAAGTAGATTGCGCGTAAAAAATAAAATGTTTTGGTAGCATGATGGCTGTTTGTCACCTTTAGTAGGCAGCCGCCTTTAGTGAGCCGTCATACCGCCAAATAATTAATATTTTTTACGCGAAATCTACGACACGGAAAATTCCGAGATTTTTCCTCTTGATACGGAACGATATTCCTGTCCAAAAATAATTAATCAGAGCACGTTGTCATTTTTCACCCATACCCAATTCACGTCGAACTGGTAAAAAAACTCGAACAGACCTTAGTGTAGAAAATAGAAATGGATACCTTTGTAGCAAATTTCAAATGTAAACTTTTGTTAGAAGAAATCAAAATGCTATTTGAGATATGAGTAAAAAACTAAAAACCTAAAAAAAGGTTCCATCAAGTTTTCCATCATTCGTTGTGTTGAGGACTTTTAGTTTAGATTAGGTAAGTGGTACCTACCATAGATGTTTAAATGGATGGACTGGACACAACAAGCTATAAGTGTTCCATTTTTCAAAACTTTACTGAGAAGAAGATTTTATTTGCAAAGAAAAGTAGTTACATAATATGTCATTAGGTGCCATAGAGATAATACCTAAGTAGCTTATTCTGCTATAATTATGTGTACTAGCATGCAAATTATTTTAAAGAGAAAGAACAATAATATAAAGAGTCTTTGTCGAAGAAATCTTTTACATTACAATACAATTTTTTCAAGCAATATATGCGTTAACTTATTTTTTAATTGGTTGAAAGGCTGTTCCTTTATGATAAAATATAAAGTATAAAGTTTATACATTTCGGCAGTCTTTTAAATAATTCATGCACATAGCAAAGCAATGATTTGTATACAAGGCTGTTCTGGGAATGCAATAATGAACTAAACGATAACGCCGCCGTCATAAATATATACATGTGTCAATTTACAAAAATACAAATTTCCAAAATATAAAGACAAGGTAAAGCAAAATACTTCGTTTTTTGTATAAAGGCTTACAGGAGTGGGGCTAAGCCATAAATAGTGCGTACACACACATTTTGTCCGTGCAACGAATGACTTGTTAAAGTGCTCATATGCACAGTTTCCCCATAGGACAAGACCATACCTTAGGGTCGAGTTGACGTAGCCGTTGTAGGCGGCTAAAGTGGCATGCAAACCAAGGGCGTCTTAATTTCTGTAACACATATGTGTTACACAAATCTGTTTAGTTTACAGCGAACTTTTTGTGCTCCAGTACCCCTAGTGTAAGTTGCATTTGACAAAACGTCTCACTGGCGTTTGCGTTTCGAGGTATCAAATTATGATGGTCGATGGTAATAACAATATCAATAGACCATTATAATTTGACACATTAAAACGCAAATGCCAGTGAGACGTTTTGTCACATGCAACGTACACTAGGGGTACTGTTTCTGTTTGTGCTTGTCAGTCTAAGTGTTTATCTAAAGCTAATCCTAAAAATGCTACAGCATTGCTTTCTGTTGAGTTTCCCCTTGAGTTATCCCTTGTTTTTATTTAGGTACTTAATTTTATATGAGTAATCCATACTATCCATACTAATATTATAAATGCGAAAGTAACTCTGTCTGTCTGTCTGTCTGTTACCTCTTCACGCTTCAACCGCTGGACCGATTTGGATGAAATTTGGTATGGAGATAGTTGGGGTCCCGGAAAAGGACATAGGCTACTTTTTATACCGGAAAAAGGCATAGTTGCCGCGAAAACGCGATAACCGCATTACACGCGGGCGAAGTCGCGGGCAGAAGCTAGTGTGGTATAATTGCGAGTTCTCTTTCTCTATCAGTAGTCTAGTCAGCAATGAATTTTCATTTTAAATGTGTGACTTTGAGACATTTCTAATTTTTTATTACCATTGAAAAAACATAACCTCCTTCTAGTGCAGTCGGGTAAAAAAGAACATCATATGCGGTAAGACTTCTACTTAATTATTTACCAGCCATCATCATTGGGTTACCGGATCCCAAAGAACCCGCGACCCCTGGTACGTCAACAATAAACAGGTAATAATACATTATTAAACGTCTCTAATTCTGTACCAGCCAGCAATCTAGATTTTCAAAAAAGTAATATCAGATTCTTCTTCTAATTCTCTACCAGCCAGCATTATTGTAAGTACATTTTCACTTCTCATGCTCTTAAAATGTTACTTCAGTCTGTGCACATCGGGACTAAATCTTTTTTTTAGTCTCTTTGAAAGTATTTTTTTTTTAATTTTCATTGGAAATCCGCCTAAACAGTCAACCACAGAGTTTGTGAAAGGAGGATTATCCCCATTTCCAGTGAAGCTAGACAATTTCTAGGGCGTGAAAAAACGATCTAATTTCTTAAACACGATTTAATGATTACGAATACCTATGAATCTTGTTTTATTTAAAGTGAATTCATTTAATAATGCATGACATACCTACAAACTTGATGATGCAAATTTAACAATACAAACTTATTATTTGCGGTTGGTGAAGTAGACACGGCTACTGCGCCAACCGCAAATGATAAGTTTGTATTAGTGAATTGGCTTTTTTTTGCACCAAAATATATAATATTTACGGTTATCAGATTTATTCCTGTACTTGTGCTGTAAGACCTTGGTTCTGGCCAAATTTCATGATTCTAGGTCATCGGGAAGTAGCCGGTTATCTACTTTGTTATAATAAATATCGTAATTTTGTACGGAACTTCGTTTTTTTTCCTCGCATTCGAAGTGAAAAGCAGAGCGCTTAACGCGTGACTAAACAACCATAATGACACTCGAACTATAGCCACCCTCGCTCTGCTCGGGTGGCTAAACATTTCGTGTCATAATGGCTTGTTTTAGTCCCTTGGTAAACAATCTACTATTTCAAAGAAGGAACACCGGTGGGTGGGTACGGAACGGATCTACCGCGTGACGGGTGAGGTTACCCGATCGCTCCCGAGCGAGCCGCGGCCGCGTCGCGCCGGCCATTACCAATGCAAATGACGCCCTATTGACTGGCGAAGGTAGCGTTGGCAAACGATGAAAAAAATTGTTACATTGCATTTATTTCCAACTATAATAAATTCATGTTTACTTTACGTCACCACTAGCTCTCGACTCGCTAGTCACTACTTCGCCCGCCCGCTTCACCCGCGTGGAATTCGGCTATCGCGTTCTCGCGTGTAGGAATTATGCGTTTTTTCCGAGATAAAAAATATCCTTCCCCAGGTTTCAAACTATCTCCATTAAATTTTCATCTTAATCGGTCCAGCGGTTTAAGCGTGAAGAGGTAACAGACGGACAGACAGAGTTACTTTTGCATTTATAATATTAGTATGGATCAAAAGTTTTCTCAACATTATTTAAGTAGTAGGTAATTTACCTAAGCATATTCTGTTCTTCCTTTTGCCTCGTCATTTTCCGTTTCATGTGGGGCTTTCCTTATTTTGAGTCTCCAGGCAGATGTTTTATAAGTGTCTTCTTCGAAAAACATTAAGGGTTTTCATATCCTTATGGATAGTTGTCATCTATGTGGTAGCTGGTTTTCTTCCTCTCTTCTTTGCCTTAATGAAAGGCATTTTTTGACAACATGATCATCCGGTCTTCGCATGACACCATCTCAGCCGCGTTGGCCCTTTCATAATTTCCTTAAGTTTGTCCATCACTTTATCAAATAAAGAAATAAATGTATTGTGGGAAACTTGATTCAATTTGCACTCTTCAGCTCAATTAATTTGTAACAACCGGATCCATTAATCGAAAATCGGTTTCAACAAACCCACATTATTTTTCTATACGCCTATCCATCGTCACCCCATAGGCCCAAACCATAGGATACGAAAGAAAAATAATAACATCCGCATTTTACGGGTAGTGGAGGTTCCCTAATTTATTTTCAAGATCATTGTCAACGTGACTGATATCTATATTCATGCCAAATTAATATAGCCTTAAGGATTGTGGAGAACCCTCAAAATAACTTTAAAAACTTGAACTTTTTAGCTTCACCGAGATATAAATAAGTTGAATAACGTGTAAAATACCTTTGTCATTAAGATTTAACTATAATTATTAACAGCATTTTTCTGATAACGGTACTTTAAAATGTACCGGCGTGCGGCCCTGCTGACATTTCAATGTAGGCGAATACGACACGCTTATTTACACAAACATGCACACGTAGGTACACGACTAAATTACGAAGACCTCCCTGTCCTCGCACATGCCATGGATCTGTGGACAATTTTTCAGAGTTTGGTTGTATCGTGGGAGGTCTAGGTATAACGGCTGGTCGTGTGTGCGAGACACGTTAACTCTCGGCTCACCTTCGTGCGACCTCGTGTCGACATCGGCCAAACAACTAGTTATTGTTCTCCTGAAGGTTCGAGCTGTGCGCTGATTACTGATGAGATTTCGCTTGGCGTTCCATTTTCAAATAAGAGAACGATGTTGTCTTTTTTTTTTATTTGGCACTTCAGCGGCCAGTGTTAGTCTTTTATTTCCAAACTAGCTTTTTGCCCGCGACTTCGTCCGCGTGGAATTCGTTTATAGCGTTCCCGCGGGATCTAAAGCATTCCTCCGGGATAAACACTGAACCCCTGTAAACCGAACTTAATATGTAGCCGGTTTCCTTCCCCGGAACTCGATTGTACGCGCCACTCATATTGAACTCGTATTGAAAAACTACTGGTTGTAATAAGCATCGCAAACGGATGGTCAACCACAACGCCGCTGCGGGTCAGCTAAGTAGGTATCTACGCGCTGAATTCATTTTCTTTTCGATAACTCCTAAGATATTCATTTAAATTGCATAGTAAATGGCATCATAAAGTGCATGAAATGCTTCAGGTGATTTCAATTGATCCTATTTCAATTGATAAAGATTAATACTGTATCCCTCTAATTAACACATTATGTGGGACCATTTTATATGGGTTATTTATATTTTAATCCCCTTTTTAGGGTTCCGAAGTCCACAAGGAACCCTTATAGTTTCACCATGTCCGTCCGTCCGTCTGTCCGTAGGTACTATTGCTCGGAGATGCTTTGTTCTAGAAAGCTGTAATTTGGCATGAATATATATATTAGTAATGCTGACAAAGTGGTACCTACAACAATATTTTTTTTATATGGTACCTCCCATACTCGTAAAGTGGGGATGTATTTTTTTCCTTGCGTACCCCATGCTGCGGCATATCGTTGAATAGGTCTTAAGAAAATATTGTGGGTTTGTTGAAACCATTTTTTGATCAAGTGATGCGTTTGTGAAATATTAAGCTTGTCTAAGTGCTATTTTTTGTTGTTGAGTCGCATTTCTAACGCCTTTTTTACCCCTATAAAGGGGCACATTCCAAATATTCTTTGTAGGTGCTCATTTATGTCATAAAAGAAACCTTTTTGCCGAATTTCATGTTTATAGGTTACATACAAACTTTCAACCCCCGTTTTACCCTCTTAAGGGGGGAATTTCTAAAAATCCTTTATTAACGTTCACTTATATAAGTTTCATGTTTTGAAGCTTAGTGGTTTAGAAGTTACATACAAACTTTCAACCCCCATTTTACCCCCCTAGGGAGGGAATTTCCAAAAATCCTTTCTTAGTGCTCACATACGTAGTAAAAGAACCCTTTTTGCTAAATTTCATGTCTCTAGGTCTAGCCGTTTAGAAGTTTCATACAAACTGTCAACCCCCTTTTTACCCCCTTAAAGGGGGAATTTCCAAAAATCCTCTCTTAGTGCTCCCCTACGGTCGCCAACGAACCTACATGCCAAATTTCAGCTCTGTACGACCAGTAGTTTCGGCTCTGCGTTGATCGATCAGTCAGTCAGTCAGTAAGTCAGTCAGTTTCTTGTTTTATTTATATGAAGATGAGCTCTTGTTATTTGGGAAAAGATGTTAATGGCCAGTGTGGCTCTTCAAGTCTTCACAAAACAAGTATTATCGTTTTCCACAGATAAATATAAATGTATATTATAGACATCGACAAAAGATATCTAAGGTTGTCTATTTTGTCGGTTGTTTTGTTTTAGTAGCTGTCCATTCAAGAACTCTTCCAATAATAAAGTAGGTTAGTTACCTGACATATGAATGAAGAGTACGTAGTACTTATGTAAAGTAAGTAGTTTCACGTGAAATACGTATGCAAAGGGATCATACCATACACAAAAAAGCGGTATTAATCCTACAGATTTGTATGTACCTATTGGTGGAAAAAGAAGAAATATCGTTCGCATATTTAATAATCCTTTTAGACGAATCGCCACCTGTTGATCAGAAATCGCCAAGAATTTAATATAGAAATCCCCAGCAACTTGAAGTCCATGATAAAATTACTCCAAAATAAATATCATCCCCCTTCATTACTCACGACCCTCGAACATTTTATTTCCATACGCAGGCACGGGCAATTTTATTTGCACGGAAAATATTTGTTATAGCTGTCGTAAACGCGGCCGTAGGTAAAATGAATGTTGCCCATGGGATCAACCCTTTTTCGTACTGATATGTTGAACCGTATCTTGTATGAGGGATCATAGATATTAGAGATTATTTTATGATGGTCGGTGGTTACGACCCCTTCTTATCAGAAGATGGATAGGTGGGGGAGATTAGAGATAAGATATTTGTTAGTTATTATGAAGATGGTGTTGTTGATTTTTATCTTTGGATATCTTTGACGCTTGATGATGGTGTGAGGCATAATTAACGGTGTGATAATCACTCAGTTACTCGTATAGTTGCTCAGTTTGTAAATAGATAAATAGAAAGGAAGCCAAGCGTGGTCGATTTGTATGAAATTTTACATACTGGGTGCACCGCACCTGTCGTCTTGATTGAGTCTCTATTTTACTTGCGACCCTCCCCGGCTTCGCACTCATAGTAGCGCAACAAATTGTACACCAGAAACTTCCTCATGACATAAACCCCTCTATCTATTAGGGAAAACTGCAAGAAAATTCGTTCTGTAGTTTTTGAGTTTATCGCGAACAGACAGACCTACGCGGTGAGGGTATTTTATAATATGTAGTGATGACATGAAAAAATATAAAGTTGTTATGAGATAAAGCTTTTTACCAGAAAAACGGCTTTAAAATAGGCCTAAAATTTGTAACCTTCGTTAGTACTTCTGAATTTAAAGGTCCTTTTTCAGGTAGATTTTTAATTCAGGTCTCATCTAGGTCCTATCTCGAACAGCGTTCTCATATCTTCTAACAAACCCATCCATTCATTCAATCCATTTGAATCTATTTTTATTCTGTAGGATCGATTCTGTGAGATTGGTCGACCGTGTCCGGAATACCAGAACACCATCCTACGCTCCACCACTCAAATTACAGATGTGGCTCATAAGGCGGCCAAACTGAAGTGGGACTGGGCTGGTCAGGTCATGTCTGCCGCATGCCGAGCGAGTTGTGGGCCAAAGCGACCACAGGGAGCCCAGTAACTCCAGACGGAGACGAGGCAGACCGCGAAGACGATGGCGAGATGAGTTGGACTCCTTTTTGACGAACTGGCCAGGAGCTGCTGAAGATCGGGATCAGTGGAAAGGATGGGGGGAGGCCTTTGCTCAGCAGTGGAACAAAATAGGCTCCTAATAATAACTGACTCCAGGGCCGCAGGGGTTTAGAGAGAAAGAAAGAGACACGGACTACTTTTGCTTTAATAAGAATATACTAGTACGAGTATGTCTAAATTAATTACTAGCTGAAGTTACCAAGTATTTTTTACTAAACACAAACTAGTCCAGCGTAAATAACTCATAACAGAATTATGCAAATTACCTTCCACGTGTTGCATAAATTTTGGCCACGCCAAATTCAAATATATGCAAATCCAAGGTAGTAACAAGTATGTAAGATGTTAATTAAATATTCACGGAATTATTTATACTAGGTAGTTGGACCTTCTGTTTTGATGATAGTCACTTAAAATAACTGCATGCTTGGTGTTATTTTGAAAGGACTGGAAGCTGCTTAGTTGAATACCATTTTTATTAAATCTAAAAGCGACGCCATGGTTCCTATGTACAGATTTCGCTATTTCTCATAGTTTCTGATTCCTCCATACCACTTCACAAGTTCCCTCTAAACTTTCTGGTAAACTGGTAAACAGGTCCTTTCTCATAGTGTCCACGCGGTCCGATCCCGGATTGAAAAGGCTTCACTACTGTCGAAGGAAAACACCGTGAGGAAACCTACACGCATCTGCGAAGTAATTCAAAGATGTGTGTGAAGTCCCCAATCCGCACTGGGCCCGCATGGGAACTATAGCCCAAACCCTCTCATGATGAGGGGAGTCCTGAGCCCATCAGTGGGATGCAAATAGCTCGGCTTTTTGCTAGTACTTAGTTGCTTCGGCTTCGCAGACTATCTACCATTGTGCAGCAACTTTCTCACGATGTTTCGGCTCACTCAAAAACGTGTCCAAAATAAATTTTACTGATAGCAGAGGCTGTTCAGTATTGAAACGTGTTTTAAATAAATCTGTCACGTTTTCAAGCTCTCTCATTTTCACTTCCCATATACCATGAAAATGAGAGGTGCATGGTGATATGAAATACCTTTCAGGTGTTCAATCATTGTTGAAGTGTGAACAAACGTATCAGGGTGGTCAGATCAAATTATTCATTCTATTGAATATCATTGAAATATGTCATTTCAGGATTATTGATGTCAGCAAGAATTTTAAAGATGTCGCTATTTCTGAGATTTCCCTTGCGTATTCAACAGAATTCAATATGAGTTCAACTATTATTCAAACCCAAAGTTTTCCCGCGAAAACCGTTTTTCCCTTCGAAGGGGATATGTTTATTTTTACCTTTTTTGCCGCCTTTCTTTCAATTTCACGCTGGCTTCCCGCGCCGACTTTGTGAATAAATTATATTCGCACCTCGTAAATTGAAGTGTCTGTTTATTCTGTGGTCGGCTTTTAGGGTGAAGAGATTTGTTGTTTCATGGAGGGAATAAACAAAATACGTAGAAAAAACAACATAAAATACAGAGTTTCATGCCTCGTTGAGAAGGTAGTCTATTTTATCTTTTATTCAGAGCTTGGTGTAAATATTTATGTCGAACAAGTTTCAAGTTCAAATGAAATTATGAATGGGTCGTTAGGTTACAAACTTCTATCCGAGGCTTTTTTGTCAGACTTAGCCTGGGTTGATCCAAGTACTGCAAGAAAATCGTTCTGTACCCGCACTGGGCCCGCGTGGGGACTATAGCCCAAACCCTCTCGTGATGGGGGGAGGCCTGTGCCCAGCAGTGGGACGCAGATAGGCTGTAGTAGTAGTAGTAGTAGATCCAAGTACAGTTAACTGACTCCTGGTCGTTAAATATGGCCGCCGAGCTGTTATTCCATACAACAACGTCATTTTGTCCCGTAGTAAAATATTTAACGATAACGTTAACTTTAACTAACGGTTTGAATCAACCGACCCTTAGACCATTTACTCCCTTTACTCTATTGAGATGAGTTTATGGTCGAAGATGTAAGTACCTACTTCATGTAAGAAAAGTAAAGTATGTGTGTAAAGTATTATTTGTAACTAGGAAAAAAAAATGTTACGTCTATCTATCGTTTTAACTGTGTTTAGTTTGTCATTGTTTGTTGTTATCGTTTTATTTTTTGTCCAATTTTATGTTTTTCTTTTTTCTTGTGCTTATTTTATGTTGTAGTGTCTGTGAAAATAAATGTTATGAGTTATGAGTTACATCTTAGATTGCTTACTTAGAACACACTCCTTACATGTACCACTGAAAATTGATAAGTACATATATTGATTCTAAAAGGTAATAGGCTAACATTGGATAACATTGGCCCAATAGCATCAACGTCCGTCGCTATCTTCAGGCTACACTAAGCTCTTACGCGTGTTAAGTTTGATACCAACAGCAGTTTACTTACCTATGTGCGAAATTCTATTTGAATTTACCACTGAGATTTTCTGTGAAGGAAAACATCGTAAGGAAACCTGCACGCATCTGCGAAGTAATTCAAAGTTCTGTGTGAAGTCCCCAATCCGCACTGGGCCCACATGGGTACTGTAGCCCAAACCCTCTCGTGATGAGAGGAGGCCTGTGCCCAGCAGTGGGACGCAAATAGGCTGTAGTAGTAGTAGTTGCGGCTTGGTGCAAATAGACCTTAAGTAGGATCAACTCGATGGTTTTACACTCACAGAAGGGACAGTACGAGTATAATTAGAAAATGAGAAACAGCCGTGCTGAGCGCATTTTGAAATTGGAATGTCAACTGTACTAAAGGACACGAGTAAGGATGGTCGTGCTGTATCGATATTTTAATGTGAGTGGAATTTTAATAGTTAGTTTTCGAGTTTTACTGCCATGTCAGTACCTAGCTTGATGTTATCTTTTTGTAATAGAAAAAAAAACTGTTTTAGGGAAAAAGACTTGTTACAACAACAATTAATGTCAGCCTCGTTAACTCATTTTCCCAAAGTTTTAGACACGAACTTTCTATAAAATAACTGATCGAACGGGCATGGCCTGAAGAATTTATTGAACGTGTTTCAAAGCTAAGGTGTGCAGAAATACGGCGATAATTTTTTTGCACTATACCTACATTTATACAAACCATTTACTACCTACATTTTTATTCTTATCATAAAACCTCGAACATCTTATTACAACAGTTGAAGCTGTAAAACGTTAACGATATTCTCCGAACTATTAACGACTAATCGATAAACCTTATCGATACTCTACATCATTAGCTTACTTTATCGACTCGCGAATTGCCCTAAACTTGTCCCTTGTCGACGACGATTCATTACCGGCTTCCAGGCAACACGAATATCGTTCCAATACAAGTTTAATTCTAAATTTCTAACCTCAACCGTAATTAAATCGACATTAAGTTCATAATGGATTAACGGAACAAATCCGATAAGACAAACTGGAATCAGACGTCGAGTGATTACTAGTCCCATGTGTTCGAATTTCAAACGTTGTATTCGTAGCCAGTGTTAGTCAAACTTGTGCTCTGTAAGCAGAGGGTATGGTTGGTTTTCATGTTGTCTTTGCGAATGTAGGTTGTTTGAAAATTGTGTTTCGTCGAGGCAATGAGAGAGGGCGTGCGATAAATAACTGCCTTTGAGCCGTCACCGCTTGGCTATTAAAATATATTCCGAGATTGCTCGAGTTTTTTGCCGAGTTGGCCCGGTTCCCGGGTTCCCGGCCGGTATGCGGCACGAATTCTGTTTTTCGAACTTGTTTCGCGTAAAAAGCTGTTGGATGGGAATAAACTTGTAATGGGAAATGCCGCGCGTGACCGTTGCACTACGGGTCTTTGTTTTGTCTTTGCTATATTTTAGTTTTACTTTTCTATAGGTACCTAGGTTTAGGAAGGTATGGTATGAAATATAAGTACCTACTAAGTATAAGTAAGTATATATTTTATTAGACCCATTTAAATTTGTTCCCTAGTAGTATTTGTTCCATATCATAGACGCGCGACAAAATTGAGCTAGGTAACTTTGGCCGCGACTTCGTCCTAGTGGAAAATGGAATTCGCTTAGAACGTTCCCGTGGGAACTATGTGTTTGCTTCACAGGGCTATGTACTTCCCCGTAGTCCATATCATAATCGTATAATATTTCAGCTAAATCGATTCAGCTGTTTAGCCGTGAAAGCGTAACAGACAGAGCAGGTAATTTAGGTACGACAGACAGAGCTATTTCATCAAGTTTAGCAAGATTCTAATGCGTTTTATCACAACGACAAAATTAAAAGGTAATCTACAATCACTCTGAACTTTGGGAGTAAACTGAAATCTTTGTTTAACGCTTGCGAGTTTTGCTACCACTAGCGCCATCTGTGATCAGTGGCCACAGAACTAAAGGCTTAACTTAACGCTTCAACTCTCTGTAGCTGCAATAACTTCAATAACAGACACATTGCGGAAAGTAACGGCAAAGGACGATAGGGACATAACTCGCGGTTTTTTGGCAGTGTTACTTTTTGACAAAATAGGTGAAAAATTATCGACGAAACAATAAGTAACTTCTTAAATAAGGTTCTAAGCTAAGTAAAATGCACATAATACATGGTGTAACGTAGGGGTAAACTTTCATGTGGGGATATTTACTGAATAATTATAGAACTACTAGCTTCTGCCCGCGACTTCACCCGCATGGAATTCGGTTATCGTGTTGCCGCGGGAACTATGCGTTTTTCCGGGATGAAAAGTAGCCTATGTCCTTTCCCGGGACTCCATCTCCATGCCAAATTTCATCCAGATCGGTCAAACGGTTGAAGCGTGAAGAGGTAACAGACAGACAAATAGAGTTACTTTCGCATTTATAATTTTAATATGGATAATATGGATAACTCTACTGGGTAAACTAAGTATGTATAATTTGTTTGCTAGTTATGATTATGAAGATTTAATACCGTTGACTGCCGAAAAGAAAATTCCAGTAAATCGAAATGCTTCGCCAAAATGCTGAGTTTGAAAATTGGCATAAGAATTTTGATTAGGTACCTTTCGGAAACGATCGTTTGAGAATTGAGATACACGTTTTAAAAAAGTGTACACGTTATTCGTGTACGTATGTTATTATTTATTTATTTATTAAAGAAAACGAAAATCTATGCTACCTATAATGATGTCCCACGTAACAGTTTTTACACGCTTTGACTGTGTTAACTTATGTATTTGCGTACGTCACGTAGATATTTATTTTAAAAATAGAACGATACAAGTGTAAGTGAAACTTTAATTGTGACCATTTCCAAATAAGTGTGTTTGGCTTGCTTCCTCTTCATATTCATATTACATATCATCAGTTCACCATTGTGAACTGTATCTATACAAATATTCAGTACCAAACCCTCTTTTTCGCCAAAGTTGGGAAGATCGCAAGCATCAATAACTATAATAAGTCAGCGCGCCACATCAAGCGCGAACCTGTCGATATGGAGGGTTAGGGATGGGATAACGGATCGCTGTAAATCACGGCGCGCGACGTTTTTCCCCTCCCTAGCTGCCTGTCGCTAGAGATAGCGGTGTAGGGTTAGCAAATAAAAACATTTCTTTTTTATATCTGTATCATAGACATAGACATTTATTTCTCAATATCAAATTACAGCATATTTTACATGTCAAAATAAGAGAATTTCACATTGAGATCGTCAGAAAGAATACATAATAAAAATAAAATGAAAATCAGGAATAAAATGTTTCACCGTTAGGATCGTCTTTTCATACCAAAATAAGAAATAATGTTAACAAGTACCTAATAGGATTAATGGTACAATTGGTATGTCAAATTATATATTACAAATTTATAAATCTAAGTCCATGTATTCTTTAACAGAATATAACGAATGTTCCAACAAAAGGTTCTTAAGTTGACGTCGTAACACCACGTCAGACGGTTCACTTTTTAGCTTGCTCGTAGTAAGACGGACCGATAACTCGCGGGTTTTTCCCTGCAAGAGCCATGCGACGTGGAATTGTCCTCAGGCATCCTGTGCGGCGGAGTGGCACGCCGGGAATATCAACACGCGCAAACATGGACAAATTATTCCTTACATATGATAAAACTTCAAAAATGTACAGTGAGTAGTGAGTCAATATACGTTGCGCTGAGAAAGCACCCCTATATTATGTCTCTCTAGGTTTCGACCCAAGTAACGTGCGCACGGCGCGTTTCTGCAGGATCAGAACTCTGCTGGACTCTGTGGAGTTCCCCCAAATTAGTACACCGTACAACATCAGTGACTTCAGTGAGTGAAAATGAGCAAAATAGACTTGTTTTAAAGCATCTTTTGATATGAGGGGTTTCAGCTTTCGCAGCGCAAAGACCGCACCACTCAACTTGTCGCACAATTTGTCAACATGGCTCTTCCAGTTAAGATTCGAGTCTAGGGTGAAGCCCAGGAACCTACATTCGTCGCAAAGTGGCATAGGACTGTTCGCCACACACAACGGGATAGTAATAGGGCGACCAGAGAATATCTACCTACCTACTTATTTTATTATATTTTAATGTATCTAAATGTAGATGCACAGAGGCATTACCTATATCTTAAGCCCTCATGGTAGTTCTTATGAGGACATTTCGATGTCTATGGTTTCTTGATAAGAACAGATTAAATATTTTGAAAATATATTGGGTAGTGTTCTAGTTTTATCCACTAAAATATTTCCTCTTTAATATATTAGATGGTGCCGATGAGCAGGTTTTCTCTGCCGACGCTCCGTCGCGGCAGCCCTCAGCTCATTATTTAGATATTAATCCTGCGCGCGACGCTCTAATTAATATACGGCACTTGTGGCCGCGATTGTACGATGGCTCTATGGGCGGCGGTGAAGTTATTGTTTATGGTTTAAAAAGTTGATGGGGGCGTTGTTCGTCCGAAGGAAATGTTGAGCATAATCTTTAATAATACTGAGTCTGTAGAATAAGTCGCGTATGAAACTTGAAGATTAAAAGAAAATATCAAGTCGAGGGTACTATATTTATAAACGATAGTAAACTCAAAATAACGATTTATACAAAAAAAATGCATGTATGTATCTTCGGCTTTAACTCGAAAACTACTGGACGGATTGCAATAAAATTTGGTATATTATGGGGGTAGTTTATAACACACTGGTCAACTTTTTATCACGGAAAAACGCATAACGCTATTTCCGGAATTCCACGCGGACGAAGTCGCGGGCAGAAGCTAGTAAATAATAATTCATCAAATTTAATGCAATAGTTGTTAACATGCACCATTATTTGTTTCCCTCACGACTGTAGTAGCTGTAGCTGTTTTTTCACCGTGTTGTACACTCTGCTTTTCACCCGTACTAGATGAGAAAATTTGTACTTAGCAGCAGTTAGAAAAAGCAATTTGTTGCAACAGATGCATAGCACTAACACAGGATATGCTTTACGGCCGTACCAAAGGATGAGTCGACGAGACACGTGTTAATCATTGCGTTGCGACGTATGACAAACTAGTTACCATCCTGCTATAACTACTAACTTCAAAGTCTCGTTATGACATACGAGTGCACAGATGTCTTCTAAATAGTTCAATGCCTCGCCGAACCTGCCGCTAAATAAAGAAAAGAAGGAAAAAAATACGATTTATTGCCACACACAAAAATGCAAATTATAAAATAAAAGTAAAAACATAGAAATACAAAAAAAAACTAGAATAGGGATGACGACAACTTTTTTTTCCTTAGTCTATCAGGAAGATTATTGAAAAGTATTGGATACGTATTTTTTCTTTTTTCACGTAATCAAACTTATACGGAGATATTTTGAGTTGAAATGTCGCGTGACGTCACGGTTAGGTACGATTTATACCTAACGGTGACGTAGTTAGCCCCCACTCTCCAACTTTAATGCGTTTTAACTTAGTCATTCTTTGTTAATTTGATAAAACAAAAAATACGTGTCTAATATTTTTTTCACGTCTCATGCTCTTAAAATGTTACTTTAGTCTCTGCACATCGGGACTAAAGCTCTTTTTTAGTCTCTAGGGACTAAAGTAAAAAATTTTTAATTGACATTGGAAACCCGCCTAAACAGCCAACCACAGAGTTTGTGAAAGGAGGATTATTCCCATTTCCAGTGAACCTAGACAATTTCTAGGGCGTGAAAAAACGATTTAATTTCGTGAAACACGATTTAATGATTACGAATACCTACCTATGAATCTTGTTTTATTTAAAGTGAATACATTTAATAATGCATGACCCAATTAGTTTTAAAATATTTTGAATCTGTTGGCTAAATATCATTCAAAACGTCACGTGATAAAAAAACAGGTCAAGTGCGAGTTGGACTCGCGCACCGAGGGTTCCGTACCTACAAACTTGATGATGCAAATTTAACAATACAAACTTATTATTTGCGGTTGCTGAAGTAGACACGGCTACTGCGCCAACCGCAAATGATAAGTTTGTATTAGTAAATTGGCTTTTCTTGCACCAAAATATATAATATTTACGGTTATCAGATTTATTCCTGTACGTGTGCTGTAAGACCTTGCTTCTGGCCAAATTTCATGATTCTAGGTCATCGGGAAGTAGCCGGTTATCTACTTTGTTATAATAAATATCGTAATTTTGTATGGAACTTCGTTTTTTTTTCCTCGCATTCGAAGTGAAAAGCAGAGTGTTTAACGCGTGACTAAACAACCATAATGACGCTCGAACTATAGCCACCCTCGCTCTGCTCGGGTGGCTAAACATCTCGTGTCATAATGGCTTGTTTTAGTCCCTTGATAAACAATCTACTATTTATTACCTGACTGACGGACTAATTAGAATTTCGATTTAAAAAAAATAAAAAAAATCAAATAATATTTAAACTGTTTATTTCAACAAAAAAGAAATTTACATTTTATCTGAAGCATAGCTTTAATCTTTTAATTCTAAGATTTTATAAACTATGGAGTGTAGGGCATAACCCCCGTCTATTATAAAGTATATCAGTAGGAATAGAATATTTTAGTAGGTATAGGTACATGTAGTTTTAGTAGGTATTTAAGCTCACATTTTAGCACTAAGCGCTTTCTTAATTATATTTTTTACTAAGTTTGGTTTCTCTAATATATTATCTATGACTTTTCTAGGGAAGCTATTAAGTATATAAGGTAGGAAGTTACTGTCTATCCGTCTCCCGTATTCATTTATTGTCTTTGGTATCTTGAAGTATGGTTCATTAGGTAAGGAACGGAGATTTGCCGGTCTCTTATATATTTCTAGCTTCCCTATGCTATGTCTGTACTCTAGTTTTATTTATTACTAGCTTCTGCCCGCGACTTCGTCCGCGTGGAATTTGTTAATAGCCTTCCCGCGAGAACTATGCATTTTCTCGGGATAAAAAGTAGCCTATATGTTGACCAGTGTTATAAACTATCCCCATACCAAATTTTGTTTCAAGCCGTCCAGTAGTTTTCGAGTTAAATCCGGACATACATACATACAGTATTTTTTTCTAAAAATCGTTATTTTGTGTTCAGTATCGTTCATATAGTCCCTTTGATTTGATAGTTTCTTTTAATTTTCAATTTTCAGCCGCGACTTCTTCTACAGAATTATTATTTATTATATGTATAGATTTTTCCTTTTTTTTCATTTCATTAATCTCTTATGAATAAATAGTTAAGTGCCAAAATTTATTATTTAGGTAATAGCAGACTGGTTTAAAGAATGTTTTAGTGAACTCATCAATCATTTCCTTTTTACACCATTTTTCCCGTTCCCGTGGGAATATCCTTTCATAGTGCTCCCCTACGCTCCCCAAGGAACCTGCATGCCAAATTTCAGCTCTCTACGACCAGTAGTTTCGGCTCTGCGTTGATATGTCAGTCAGTCAGTTTCTTCTTTTATATATTTAGATAGAAGATAGATAGATAGCTGTTTCCCGCGACTTCTTACGCGCCTAAACATTAAAATGTAAATATCCTATTTTTCCCGTTCCCGTGGGAATATCGGGAAATCCTTTCTTAGTGCTCCCCTACGCTCCCCAAGGAACCTGCATGCCAAATTTCATCTCTCTACGATGATCCCCGCGACTTCGTACGCGCCTAAACATTAAAATGTAAAAATCCCTTTTTTTCCCGTTCCCGTGGGAATTTCGGGAAGTCCTTTCTTAGTGCTCCCCTACGCTCCCCAAGGAACCTGCATGCCAAATTTCAGCTCTCTACGACCAGTAGTTTCGGCTCTGCGTTGATATGTCAGTCAGTCAGTTTCTTCTTTTATATATTTAGATAGAAGATAGATAGATAGCTGTTTCCCGCGACTTCTTACGCGCCTAAACATTAAAATGTAAAAATCCTATTTTTCCCGTTCCCGTGGGAATATCGGGAAATCCTTTCTTAGTGCTCCCCTACGCTCCCCAAGGAACCTGCATGCCAAATTTTATCTCTCTACGATGTTCCCCGCGACTTCATACACGCCTAAACATTAAAATGTAAAAATCCCTTTTTTCCCGTTCCTGTGGGAATTTCGAGAAATCCTTTCTTAGTGCTCCCCTACGCTCCCCAAGGAACCTGCATGCGAAATTTCAGCTCTCTACGACCAGTAGTTTCGGCTCTGCGTTGATATGTCAGTCAGTCAGTTTCTTCTTTTATATATTTAGATAGAAGATAGATAGATAGCTGTTTCCCGCGACTTCGTACGCGCCTAAACATTAAAATGTAAAAATCCCATTTTTCCCGTTCCCGTGGGAATATCGGGAAATCCTTTCTTAGTGCTCCCCTACGCTCCCCAAGGAACCTGCATGCCAAATTTCATCTCTCTACGATGATCCCCGCGACTACGTACGCGTCTTAAAATGTAATAAACCCATTTTATCCCGTTCCCGTAGGAATTTCGGGAAGTCCTTTCTTAGTGCTCCCCTGCGCTCCCCAAGGAACCTGCATGCGAAATTTCATCTCTCTACGATGATCCCCGCGACTACGTACGCGCCATAAAATGTAATAAACCCATTTTTTCCCGTTCCCGTAGGAATTTCGGGAAGTCCTTTCTTAGTACTCCCCTACGCTCCCCAAGGAACCTGCATGCCAAATTTCAGCTCTCTACGATGATCCCCGCGACTACGTACGCGTTTTAAAATGTAATAAACCCATTTTATCCCGTTCCTGTAAGAATTTCGGTAAGTCCTTTTTTAGTGCTCCCCTACGCTCCTTAAGGAACCTGCATGCCAAATTTCAGCTCTCTAAGATGGTCCCCGCGACTACGTACGCGCCTTAAAATGTAAAAAAAACATTTTTTCCCGTTCCCGTGGGAATTTCGGGAAGTCCTTTCTTATTCCTCCCCTACGCTCCCCAAGGAACCTGCATGCCAAATTTCAGCTCTCTACGACCAGTAGTTTCGGCTCTACGTTGATATGTCAGTCAGTCAGTCAGTCAGTCAGTCAGTCAATCAGTCAGTCAGTCAGTCAGTTTCTTCTTTTATATATTTAGATAGATAGATAGCTGTTTCCCGTGACTTCGTACGCGCCTAAACATTTAAATGTAAAAATCCCATTTTTCCCGTTCCCGTGGGAATATCGGGAAATCCTTTTATAGTGCTCCCCTGCGCTCCCCAAGGAACCTGCATGCCAAATTTCATCTCTCTACGATGATCCCCGCGACTACGTACGCGCCTTAAAATGTAATAAACCCATTTTTTCCCGTTCCCGTAGGAATTTCGGGAAGTCCTTTCTTAGTACTCCCCTACGCTCCCCAAGGAACCTGCATGCCAAATTTCAGCTCTCTACGATGATCCTCGCGACTACGTACGCGCCTTAAAATGTAAAAAAAAACATTTTTTCCCGTTCCCGTGGGAATTTCGGAAAGTCCTTTCTTAGTGCTCTCCTACGCTCCCTAAGGAACCTGCATGCCAAATTTCAGATCTCTACGATGTTTCCCGCGACTTCGTACGCGCTTAAACATTAAAATGTAAAAATCCCTTTTTTTCCCGTTCCCGTGGGAATTTTGCAAAATCCTTTCTTAGCGGATGCCTACGTCATAACATCTACCTGCATGCCAAATTTCAGCCCGATCCGTCCAGCGGTTTGGGCTGTGCGTTGATCGATCACTATATCAGTCAGTCAGTCAGTCAGTCACCTTTGAGTTTTATATATTTAGACTAGCTTCTGCCCGCGACTTCGTCCGCGTGGAATTCTGTTATCGCGTTCCCGCGGGAACTATGCGTTTTCCGGGATGAAAAGTAGCCTATGTCCTTTCCAGGGTCCCCAACTATCTTTATGCCGAATTTCATCTCAATCAGTACAGCGATTGAAGCGTGAATAGATAACAGACAGACAGACTTACTTTCGCATTTATAATATTAATAGCTTCTGCCCGCGACTTTGTCCGCGTGGAATTTGTTAATAGCCTTCCCGCGAGAACTATGAATTTTCTCGGGATAAAAAGTAGCCTATATGTTGACCAGTGTTATAAACTATCCCCATACCAAATTTTGTTTCAATCCGTCCAGTAGTTTTCGAGTTAAATCCGGACATACATACATACAGTATTTTTTTCTAAAAATCTGTTATTTTGTGTTCAGTATCGTTCATATAGTCCCTTTGATTTGATAGTTTCTTTTAATTTTCAATTTTCAGCGGCGACTTCTTCTACAGAATTATTATTTATTATATGTATAGATTTTTCCTTTTTTTTCATTTCATTAATCTCTTATGAATAAATAGTTTAGTGCCAAAATTTATTATTTAGGTAATAGCAGACTGGTTTAAAGAATGTTTTAGTGAACTCATCAATCATTTCCTTTTTACACCATTTTTCCCGTTCCCGTGGGAATATCGGGAAATCCTTTCATAGTGCTCCCTTACGCTCCCCAAGGAACCTGCATGCCAAATTTCATCTCTCTACGATGATCCCCGCGACATCGTACGCGCCTAAACATTAAAATGTAAAAATCCCTTTTTTTCCCGTTCCCGTGGGAATTTCGGGAAATCCTTTCTTAGTGCTCCCCTACGCTCCCCAAGGAACCTGCATGCCAAATTTCAGCTCTCTACGACCAGTAGTTTCGGCTCTGCGTTGATATGTCAGTCAGTCAGTTTCTTCTTTTATATATTTAGATAGAAGATAGATAGATAGCTGTTTCCCGCGACTTCTTACGCGCCTAAACATTAAAATGTAAAAATCATATTTTTCCCGTTCCCGTGGGAATATCGGGAAATCCTGTCTTAGTGCTCCCCTACGCTCCCCCCAAGGAACCTGCATGCCAAATTTCATCTCTCTACGATGATCCCCGCGACTTCATACACGCCTAAACATTAAAATGTAAAAATCCCTTTTTTTACCGTTCTCGTGGGAATTTCGGGAAATCCTTTCTTAGTGCTCCCCTACGCTCCCCAAGGAACCTGCATGCGAAATTTCAGCTCTCTACCTATACGACCAGTAGTTTCGGCTCTGCGTTGATATGTCAGTCAGTCAGTCAGTTTCTTCTTTTATATATTTAGATAGAAGATAGATAGATAGCTGTTTCCCGCGACTTCGTACGCGCCTAAACATTAAAATGTAAAAATCCCATTTTTCCCGTTCCCGTGGGAATATCGGGAAATCCTTTCTTAGTGCTCCCCTACGCTCCCCAAGGAACCTGCATGCCAAATTTCATCTCTCTACGATGATCCCCGCGACTACGTACGCGTCTTAAAATGTAATAAACCCATTTTATCCCGTTCCCGTAGGAATTTCGGGAAGTCCTTTCTTAGTGCTCCCCTGCGCTCCCCAAGGAACCTGCATGCGAAATTTCATCTCTCTACAATGATCCCCGCGACTACGTACGCGCCTTAAAATGTAATAAACCCATTTTTTCCCGTTCCCGTAGGAATTTCAGGAAGTCCTTTCTTAGTACTCCCCTACGCTCCCCAAGGAACCTGCATGCCAAATTTCAGCTCTCTACGATGATCCCCGCGACTTCGTACGCGCTTAAACATTAAAATGTAAAAATCCTTTTTTTTTCCCGTTCCCGTGGGAATTTTGCAAAATCCTTTCTTAGCGGATGCCTACGTCATAACATCTACCTGCATGCCAAATTTCAGCCCGATCCGTCCAGTGGTTTGGGCTGTGCGTTGATCGATCACTATATCAGTCAGTCAGTCAGTCAGTCACCTTTGAGTTTTATATATTTAGATTTATTATTATTATTTATTTATTATTATTATTATTATTTCTTCACCCTGTCGTCATCCCTATTGGTATATAGTGGCAATAGGCTCAGGACTCAGCATTTGCTGTGAGAACGCAGTCTGCACAGCGCTGGTTTTCAGCCTGCATCCGAACTAAATAAAATAGCACTGCTCGCATTGTTTTGTTCCGGTAAAAGGTTAAGCAAACCGTGATCTTACCACCATAGAGGCATTCTTAGTCATCGGGTTGGCAACACATTCGAAATCTTAATATGATTCCTTATGTCCAAGTGCCGTAGATAATATAGGTAACTTTACAACTGGAGACCTGTGTGCTTTGTGGCCAACCAATGCCATAATAGTACATTAGATCGCAGGTTTCTGTGGCCCGAACCGAAGGTGAAGGCCATAAATATGCGATCTGGGGCTTTACGAAGTACCGCCCGTGGTTTGTCAAAAGTTTTACGTCTTGCCTTGGCCAAGAAGTGAGATTTTCTATCCGCGTAGCGGGCAGAAAATCTCACTTTACGGCCAAGGGTGATGTAAAACTTGTTTTCAGAACTTGTCGACGAAATTGTCCAACGTTTTCAGAGTATAACTAAATAAGTAACGTAAACTATAATGTTTACTTATTTGAAGAGCAATCGATGTACTGTGTTTACAAATTTCGTTTCTTAAATTAAATAGTAGCTATCCTTGCTACTTAATATAATAAATTTAATAATTTCTATAAACTGCGTCCTAACCTCACTTGGCGATCTCGCTTCGCTCGGTCAAAAAAATATATACTTATTATTGAAACTGAACTTTCACTCCATGGCTGTTTTTCAGACAATAATTCGTTAGTGGTAGGACCTGGTGTTGGGTCCGACCGGGGTGGTACCACCGTCTTTCCCCGCTAACCTGTCGCTAAATAGCAGTACTCGCACTGTTGTTTTCCGGTAGGGGGTTAAGGCAGCCGGTGAAATTTCTGGCACAGAGGGATTCCATCTTAGGCCTCAGGGTAGGCAACGCATTCGAGATGTGTTTTATGTGCAACTATATTTTCTATATATGTCTTCAATTACCTACCAGATTTTGAGATCTAAGACTGTTTTGTACCTAGCTTAACCTAATCGTTTTTGACCCTTGTCGTATCACGTGTGTTATTGTATATACTTACCTTTAGTGAGCAAATAATAGTCGTTGTTACAATTGTATCATTTATTTTCGAGTATAAGACATGCGATAAAATATACATGGTGGGTCAGAAAACATGGCAAATAATTAACCCACAGTATGGGCTATCGATTCTAAGTATATTATATAGGTCTTTATTTATTTTTGAGTTGGTAAAAAAAAATATTTTGTATAGGATTCAAGCGTCGCTCACACAATCAATCCCATATAGATTTTTTTTTTTACCAACTCGAAAAAAATTAAAGACCTATACAATCTACTTAGAATCGATAGCCGATACGGTGGGTTAATTATTTGCCATATTTTCTGACCCACCGTGTATACATATAATGAAATTATTCTGCGCAATATGGAGTAGGTAGGTATATAGCAATATTCTTTTAAGGAAGCTTATTTAACATTATTTCTGTAAATTAAGTCAATAGAATGCTTCTACTAGGCACCCTGCCAATACCCAATCATAATAGGTACATAATACCTAGTATTTTCACTTCTCATGCTCTTAAAATGTTATTTTAGTCTCTGCACATCGGGACTAAAGCTCTTTTTTAGTCTCTAGGGACTAAAGTATTTTTTTTTAATTTACATTGGAAACCCGCCTAAACAGCCAACCACAGAGTTTGTGAAAGGAGGATTATCCCCATTTCCAGTGAACCTAGACAATTTCTAGGGCGTGAAAAAACGATTTAATTTCGTGAAACACGATTTAATGATTACGAATAGGTACCTATGAATCTTGTTTTATTTAAAGTGAATTCATTTAATAATGCATGACCCAATTAGTTTTAAAATATATTAATAGTTTTCAAGTTTGAATCTGTTGGCTAAATATCATTCAAAACGTCACGTGATAAGAAACAGGTCAAGTGCGAGTTGGACTCGCGCACCGAGGGTTCCGTACCTTCAAACTTGATGATGCAAATTTAACAATACAAACTTATTATTTGCAGTTGGTGAAGTAGACACGGCTACTGCGCCAACCGCAAATGATAAGTTTGTATTAGTAAATTGTCTTTTTTTGCACCAAAATATATAATATTTACGGTTATCAGATTTATTCCTGTATGTGTGCTGTAAGACCTTGCTTCTGGCCAAATTTCAGGACTCTAGGTCATCGGGAAGTAGCAGGTTATCTACTTTGTTATAATAAATATCGTAATTTTGTATGGAACTTCGTTTTTTTTCCTCGCATTCGAAGTGAAAAGCAGAGTGTTTAACGCGTGACTAAACAACCATAATGACTTGTTTTAGTCCCTTGATAAACAATCTACTATTTTAATATAGTTGCTCAAAAAGTAGATACCTGTTTAACGTGCCAAAAGTTCGTCATTTCCGAACGTGCGCTTATTGTTTTTTGTCAGCTAGTGAGCGTGCCTAAAGTTGTTTTTTACGTACTAGTGCGTAAAATCCTGTTCGTTTATTTCTTTTTTCTTATTTTTCACAAATGTACCAAATGTCGTTGGATACACGCGAAATTGTCATTTTCACTCATCCCTAGTGTTAACGTTCGCTTTCGCTCGCGCCAACATAACTAAGGCCTCGTAATAAAATGAAAAACTTTTCGCACTTGCATCAAAATATACTATTTCCTACGCCTGCATACATTTTCCCTATTTAGGTATTACGACTATTGTTTCAGCGTTGAAAAAAAGTTTACTCAAACAGAATAATTAGTTAAGTACCTACTTACAGTATTAATTATGATAATTATTTAGATTTACATGTTTTTTAAAATAAATACTTCATATATTTACATATTAAGACAATCCCACATAAAATGTAATATTGACACATAAGTAATTAAGTTAATAATACAGTTTTCCATTGTCCTAACCACCTGAAATCTAAATTAGTAAGCTTACTACTAAGTTTTTCAGCTGGTGTAATAATCATTAAGACAATGAAAACAACACTAAACTATGGACTCAAATTGGACACAAGTTATTATAAAAACATGCTAGATCAAGCTCACTATAAAAAAGTCTTGACAGAAGGTCACTTAAAGTGCAGTCTAGAATACCGAAGCAAGACTTCTTTACTTCTAGTATCTTCCATCTCGCTCGCTAAGCGTTCATGTCGGGTGAGGGCGAGCGAGAGGGCCGACAGCGCTAGGACACGTGGCCGTCCTCCTCCTCCCCGATCTGCAGGATTGCCTTCTGGATGATACGCTTGAGTTTCTTGCGCGCGTCGTCCGACCGGAGCGTGCGCAGCTCCGACGCCACGAAGTCGCCGAAGATCTGGGGGAGAAAGTTTTTGGTTCATCATCATCATCGTCAGCCCGTATCAGTCCACTGCTGGAAGTACCTAAGTCTCCACTCTAAAACTCGTCTGTTCTAAACTAAACCTTTGTAGTTTGTACTTACATACCTACCCATTTACCACCCGTCGTCTGTATCTTAAAACAAAATACATGACGAAATTAAGTATTTTTTCCCGAATCATAATAGTTTGGCACAGACTGTATGGCCGACTGCGACTGCGATGGCATTATGTAAGTATGTACTTATAAAATAAATAAAAATAAAAATAAAATAAAAAGCCTTTTTATTTTCCACGAATAGTGTTAGTACATGTATGTTTGTTATGTTAATGTGTTAGTGTTGTCGGGAACCCCTTGTCGGGTAAAGGCCTCCTCCAGCGAGATCCAGTGGTCACGGAGTTGGGCCACTCTTGTCCAGTGTTGTCCAGCCACATTTGTAATTTCATCGGACCACCTAGCTTTTGGTCTTCCTACCCTTCTATACACTGAGGGGCCTTTCCACATGGTGGATATTTTCGTCCATCTGCCATCTTGGTATCTAGCTAGGTGACCGGCCCAACGCCATTTTAGTATGTACTTACGTACGTTTAATTAGATTTCTTCTTCAAAATTTTTCTTTCTGTTAAATGCGAATATTAAGCTACCAGGACAATCAAACTAACCTGAGGAACTGCGGATAAGGCAGCCAAACTCCCATTTTAGCAGCTTGTATTTCCTGATATCTACTAACGGATACTAGGTTATCAGGAAAGTGAAGAAGCTCACCTGGCATTCATCAGCGTTCAACCCCGGTCGAAGCTTCGGTACGGGCTCCTCCGGCCACATCAAGGGGTTGGCGCTGGGGGGCAGCGGCGGAGGGGCGGATGCCGCCACCCTGGTAGGCGGCTTGGGCACAGTGGGACTGGTGGCTGGGTCTGGTTTAGTGTGTGAAGAGTTGGCGCAGTTGGCCCGCAGCGCTGCCCCGAACTCCATCTCCTCTTCGGCTTGGAATTCTGCCAGCTGGAGACATCGGAAATCGTTTATTTGTCACACAAAAAAAAATACAAGAAAATAAACAGGGGTAGCCTTTTTTAAGCCTGGTGGCCTAGTGGTTCACCTCTCATGCAGAGGTTCGGAGGTTCGATTCCGGCTCGCACCTCTAAGTTTATATTATGTGCGAAATTCAATTTGAATTAACCACTTTTCGCCACACGCTTTTCGGTGAAGGAAAACATCGTTAGGAAACCAGAAAGCATCTGCGAAGTAATTTAAAGAAATGTGTGAAGACTCCATTCCGCACTGGGCCCGCGTGGGGACTATAACCCAAACCCTCTCGTGATGAGAGGCGGCCTGTGCCCAGAAGTGGGACGCATATGATAGGCTATACTATAGTTACCACTAGTAGTTTTTCGGTCGAAATTCCGACTAAGTATACCTATGTCCTTAGCATAGAATTTAAAATGGAAGTAGCAGGTAGGTAGGTAGGTAGTAGCAAAGATTCAACCGCGAACTTTCGCCTAATGATCAACAGAATGAGAGGAATCACAAAACTGTGTAACTAGATTTTATTATTTAAATAGGTACCTACGACGCGAGATGAAAGATTCCTTTAAAGATATAAATGGCGTTTATACTCGAAAATTAATAAAGCTGATACCACCCGATACAAACTATTGATAGATTCGAAAACTACCCTTAGGACAATGACATAAGAACCCTTCAGACCGCAAATTTTTTAGCTGACATTTAAATGCAGGCCGGCCCGCGACGCGTTCTGTTTATTCGCGAATCGCATCAAATGAGAATAAACCAAAAGCCATACGGATAAGGTTGTTTATTGCGTAAATAGTTTGCGAATACCCTATTCCATTTTGTTCAAGAGTTGGAGATAAATGAAAATTTATTCGTTTGAAGTGTGTTCTGTAAAAGACCGAGTAAACATTTCTTGTTAGTTGTAGGTATAATAGATAAGACATTTTTTACAATACTCTCGTCTCGTTCGACATATTTACCTGGAAGGACTTTACAAACGGTAACAGAATCGTAGTTAAAGTAGGTCAATTCAAATTCAATCATTTATTCAGCAAATTGGCCACATAGGGGCACTTTTACACGTCAGAAAAAGAATTTACCAACGCTTCCTAGACCCATTGCTTGAGAAGAAGCGCCGCAACAAACTCAAGCAGAAGAACTACAACAACCACCACCACAAAAGCCTATTTTACGGCCCAAGTAATTCAAAGATGTGTGTGAAGTCCCGAATGCGCACTGGGCCCGCGTGGGGACTATAGCCCAAACACTCTCGTGATGAGAGGAGGCCTGTGCCCAGCAGTGGGACGCAAATAGGCTGTAGTAGTAGTAGAATGATGACGTACCGCAAGGTTCACCCCATCTACGTCGAGCGGGTCGGGCGGCGCCCGGAGGAAACACAGCGCCTCGAAGTATTCCCACCCGCTCCCCGGCCGCTCCTCTCCACTCCTCCTCTTGATCTTCCTCAACTCGTTATTAAACTGCGTCCTCAAATTGTGTATCTTGCGACTTATCTCCTCCACCGTCGTCCCAAACATAAGAGCCAAATACTGGAGCTTAGCCTGTCGCGCTGCTCTGTCTTTATTCATAGGATGTCTCGCGTCCCACAGCTCCTTACAGTCCCTTTCCATCGTATCAATCAACTTCGTCGTATTCTCCGATGTCCAATGCACTTTGGGGTCCCTTTTCGGCATAACAGGGCATTCCCGCTCCGTATCGGAATCTGGTTCTAGTTTTAGCGAATACATATCGCCCGAATCTGAATTGGAATCCATAATGACGTTGTACAGTGGATAGCGCTCTAGCGAGACTGCGGGGAGCGCCGGCCGAGAGCGGCGAGAGCGGTGTCCGGGCGGCAACGTCGCGAACTCGCGCCGCGCGGAGTGGCAACGCCGCGCGCTAAACAGTTTAGCCACATTAGCGTTCTGTTAGCCAGCATCAACGAATGCAAGGGCCACTGCTTTAACCATGTTACGCATGCATTGCTATGCTAATGAATGACGCGTTGTTTTCAAACTTCGAAGGAAATGTAGTGCATATTTCAAATATTGTTCGGACAACCTGCAAGCGAACACAGACTTAAAACGGATCCTAAATTAAAATTTTACGTTTCTATGCCTTTTATGTTTTACGCAATTGAGGTCGTAAACTAAAGGATTGCCTTGTACAGCGCTGTAAAAAATAAACAAAAACATAAGGCTCCTTCAGGCGCAGTCGGATAAAAACAAGGCACTAATCATATCTTTGAAGGCCGGATTGGTCCTGTTGGTAGTGACCCTGCCTTCCGTTCCGATGGTCGCGGGTTCGAGTCCCGCTCGGGGCAAACTTTGTGTGATAAACACGAATGTTTGTACTCGAGTCATGTATGTTTAGTATTTATATACGTATGTATTTCTCTATATAAGTATTTATATCGTTGTCTAGCACCCATAGTACAAGCTTTGCTTTGTTTGGGGCTAGGTCAATATGATTTATTTATGTATCATATCACCCTACCTAGGTATATATATGATATATATAGAGTTCGTATCATATCGTCACAACGTTTTGCTTGACAACGTATATCTATGGAGGGGATTAGTATGTAGTACCTAGGTACTCTGTAGTCTTCGGAATTGACACCAAAATCGTTTACAAAATAAAAAGAAGGATCCTCGAAATTGGTTCAAGTTTAGGTTAAGTACCTATTATTACCGACAAATGACGAGTGAAGAGGATAGCAACACAGGAAGATTGTCTGTCCTGCTCGCTACACCAGAGCACACGTCATCCAGGCATCCCGCATCGGGCTGACGAAGCAGAGGGTAGCGGGGAGAGGGCCGCAGCAGCAGCTCGAGAGGCCCAGAGGAGACGACACTGCGGGCGTGCGCGTATAGTAGAGTTCAGACCAGTCATTTCGATAACCAAAGAGCCATTAAAGCTAGACTTAGATTCCTTTTTATTTGTTTTGTAAATCTCTTAAAGTATTAAACCGATTGTTATTTGATAATTTTAGTCTCATTTACTTCTGATCCATAAGACTATATTAATTTTCAGTGAACATGAAACGAATAAAAAAGATGCCAACCAATTGAGAACCTCCTACTTTTTTAAACTCGGTTAATAACAGAATAGGGATGACGACAACTTTTTTTTCCTTAGTCTATCAGGAAGATTATTGAAAAGTATTGGACACGTATTTTTTCTTTTTTCACGTAATCAAACTTATACGGAGATATAGTGAGTTGAAATGTCGCGTGACGTCCCGGTTAGGTACGATTTATACCTAACGGTGACGTAGTTAGCCCCCACTCTCCAACTTTAGGTAATGCGTTTTAACTTCTTTGTTAATTTGATAAAACAAAAAATATGTGTCTAATATTTTTTTATTACCTGACTGACGGACTAATTAGAATTTCGATTTTGTCACCCTGTCGTCATCCCTATTGTACTACAAAAGTCAACGAGAAGTTGTCAATAATAATACTTAGGTATCGACGCAGCCCCTATGGCGGTGAGAAATATGGGCGATTAAGTAACAAAGGAGAGTGCGATATCATCAAAAACTCGGTATGGGCAACGATTATTTAATTGAATACTTATTGAAATCCCACGTTTTTTATACAGTTAAACCTGTATGCAAATAACTATCAACTAGAGAATGAAGTTAAATAGGTAAGTAGTACATGTTTACACAACTTAGAAGGCGCGTGGATTAAGCAAAAATAGACTCTGCGTCAACGGCTTAAGTGCTTCACCGCGCGCCTTCTAAGCTGTGTCCTGCTATACCTAGGTATATTATTGCGAGTTGCGACAAAATCAAAAGAGTTACGATTAAATTAGGTAATTTCCGTAATCACTAGCTCTGAAAACAATAAAAAATACTTAACAGATTCTTTGTCTCGATAACTTATAATTTGATTAGTAGGTGAGTAATCACAATAGAAAGTGGCGGGCGCTCGATTGGTACGATCGTTGTCAAAGAAATGTTTACACTCTTTCACTCTATTCAGTTGTATTAAAGTTCAAAGTGTAATAGTAATAGTACATTACAGACCTAGGGCGGTGAATTCATTAATGTCCCAGATCGTAGGTGTTTGTGACCCGAACCGAATACGAATTACCGCCCGTGGTTTGTCAAAAGTTTTACGTCTTGCTAGAAAGTGAGATTTTCTTTCCGCATAGCGGGCAGAAAATCACACTTTACGGCCATGGGTGACGTAAATATCTTTACATTTTATTACGTCGATTGTACAGGTACAACAATTACTATAGCAGTAGTATTGGACGCTATAAACTATTGCATGGCCATACGATCCAGATTGAACGACGAGAAGGTAAAAAGTACGCTAATTACTTTTCAACCACCATTTTCAGCCAGTTTACGGGTTGATGTTGAAAAATCGTGGTTTATGTTAACAATATACATAAGGGTGAAAAAGTGTTCAAGCCTTTCCGAAAATCCATGTAGGTAGGTAACTTGCAAAGGGTGGTTAGACTCGTAAAGAGGGCAGCGTTCATTATGGTAATAATTGCTATGGGAAAAGTAATTATGGGGAAACCTTTGCTGAAAGGTGAACTGTATTATTTATATAATTACGGAGGCAACGATAAGTACCTACCTACCTACGTTATTAATTTTGTGCCTACTTAAAAATCGAAAAAAAGAGAGAATCTGTGTCATTCTATTAATAATAATGGCAAGTAAGATCGAATGACATAAATAGGTACCATTTGAAATGGTTAGAAAATTTAGATTTCAGTACCTAAGTATTTACAATGTTTCATTGTTTATTATTAAAATCCTTTTTATACATCTTTAAGCGAGCCGTACCTGAAAAGTACAATATGCGCTTAATAATCATGAAATTCTGCTTTTTTGGTGGCCCTGGCCATATATAAGCACTTTTCAACCGACGAAAAAAAAAGGAGGAGGTTCTCAATTCGACGCGTATATATATTTTTTTTTATGTATGACCACGCATATCTCCGTCAATTGTGAACAGATTTCGATGATTCTTTTTTTAATTGAAAGGTGTACCTCCAACTTGAACCCTTTTAATAATTTGGTTTAGTTCTGATGATGGGATCCATGACAAAACGAGGGAACTCCTCGAAATTTGTTAGCATGTGTATGATTTTGGCATCAATTTCAAAGACTACAGTGAGACTTACGTCCCAACGTACAAATGTTTGGAAACTATAGCCGAAAAAATTTTTTTAATAAAAAAATAGAACCTACTTCAAACTCCGACAGCCTGTGAAGTCAGTGTCAAATGAACCGCCCCAAAGCTATGACTATCTTATAGTGAACTTGACACCAACATCACAGGCTATCGGATTTTAAAGTCGGTTCTATTTTTTTATTAAAAATTTTTTTTCAATGTTCCTATTTACAAATGAAAAATTATTGAAAATATTAAAAAAGGAAAACAAAATGGCATTATTGTTAACTAGGTAGTTTTATAGTAGGTAGTACAACATTTTCCGGAACGGCTCAAATATGACTTACCTAAATAAAAAGACGCGTGGACTTGTGCAAAATTTTGAGGAAAAGGTCGAAAAGTTTCAAGAGCCAGTCATCCCTTAAATCAAATACAGGGCGTGACAATAATATTGGTATACGCACAGACCGGGGTGGTTTACCCCCGCATTGTTTATTTATTAAAACCAATTGGGGTAGGTCGGGATCCGCCGCTAATTGCCTGGGCACCGGTAATGACTAATAAATAATAGATACGGGAAATTGAATGTGGTAGTTATAAGTATTATTGTGGCCTATATAGGTATATATAGGCATTCTATTTTACTACATACAGGATAGAAAATTAGACAATATAGAAACTTCATGGGATTTCTTTCCAAGAAAACCGATAAATTCAACATTTTAACTAGCCATCGTTGTACTTTTTTGAACGGCTTCACAGAAAGGAGGTTCCACGTTCCACTTAACTTATAAATAGGGATGACGACAGGGTGAAGAAATCGAAATTCTAATTAGTCCGTCAGTCAGGTAATAAAAAAATATTAGAGACGTATTTTTTGTTTTATCAAATTAACAAAGAATGACCAAGTTAAAACGCATTGAAGTTGGAGAGTGGGGGCTAACTACGTCACCGTTAGGTATAAATCGTACCTAACCGGGACGTCACGCAATTCAACTCACTATATCTCCGTATAAGTTTGATTACGTGAAAAAAGAAAAAATACGTGTCCAATACTTTTCAATAATCTTCCTGATAGACTAAGGAAGAAAATCATCCCTATTGGGCTTGGACTTACCAAGCCATAGCCATAGTATCACTTTTAGATAGGTGAAATTCTCCTTAATTTAGCACTTGTACCTAATTAACAGTTTCTTTAATTCTGTATCCTGGTTCAATGTCCGACGAGCAACAAAATAAGTCTTGTAAAATCAATAGGTACTATTAATTATTATAGATGCCTTTTAATTAAATACCAAATCCAATTAGGACATCAATGGTAATGAAGCAATTAACAAGTTTACGAGTTTTATATTGAATAATCAAATTAATGAATTTGTCCGTTGCATTAGACGCTAATTTCATTAGACGAGGACCAGGGGCGCATGGCGCTAGAGGAGGTAACGGCAGTTTCTAATACAGACATGAGGCGGAATGAGAACATTATGTCCTCGTGTCGTGTGGCAAAGCGATAATATTTGTAAATGCATTAGGCTTTTTGTTTAGTAGGTACTGAGGGGATCACGTTAGTCAAGTTCAATTTTGGGTGTAGGTGGCCCCATCAACATTTTGTTGATTCTGCCAGTGTCGAGGTTGGATAGCACTGCCAGTAACCTTTTGGATTTTATCGGTATATCTACTTGTGTACGGTAGGCTAACACCAATCTAAAACAAAAATACACAAACACTACTGCCAACATCAATGTCACCAACATACATAAAATAAAACTACATCACGTTAGTCAATTGTTAAGACTGACGATATTGCAAAAACCATTAATGAGGAAGAATATAATGAAACTGCTGTTTATTGGTAATTCAACTAAGCCCAGTTTGAGACCACACGGTAAAGTAAGTGACATTTCTGCATGGAATAAGATACATAGAAAGAAGTAACCAGTTCTGTCAATAGTGTTCCTATCGCACCGTAGCTCGCCGCCCGGTTGAAGATTTGTGGCGACTGATTGAAGTGCTAATTCACTCGTCTGGGCACCGACAAACATTTGTCTATAAATAAATAAATAAGACTATAATCTTCCATAGTGAAACCACACCTATAACCACAGTTATATTATAAATGCAAAAATAACTCTTGTCTGTCTAATGATTGAATTTGATGATATTTAGGAGGATTACATTTAAAACTTAATAAACTTAAATAAAAAGGATAACATCAGCTAGATTTTTATCTCGGATAAACGCATAGTTCCCGCGGGAACGCTATTTCTAAAGGAATCCCTCGGACAGAAACGGTAGCTAGTAACTAATTACGGCTAGTAATGGAAAAAATATGTTCTAAAGGCCTTCTTATTTTTCTATCGTCAACATCTCACACATTATGCGAGGTATGTACAACATGATCATTTAAAATTTGACTCTACCTATTACCTTTTATTACCTACCTATTGACTTATGTTTCCGAGACGTGGGCGCTTACGATGGGCCTCATAAGAAGGCTCAAAATCACTCAGAGGACAATGGAGAGGGCTATGCTCGGGATTTCTCTGCGTGATAGAATCAGAAATGAGGATATCCGCAGTAGAACTAGGGTCACCGACATAGCCCGAAGAATTGCGAGCCTTAAGTGGCAATGGGCGGGGCACATTGCTCGCAAGACTGATGGCCGATGAGGCCGGAAAGTTCTCTACGGAAAGTACGTCTTTCGACTCAAATGATGATGATTATTGGAAACTTGATTGATTTGATTTGAAATCATTATACAATTTGAACTCTTGCTTCAACTTTTCCTTTTCTTCTGGTCAGTTCAAACCAGCACTTCCTTCGATTCACCTCAATATTACTCATTAGATCTGACGTCAGATTCAAGACTAATATTAGATACTAGTAGTACTAGCACTATACTTAGTTCACCAGATCATTCAGTCAGTGGAAAGTCGACACTTGCCGTCATCACATCATTGGTTCGTCATCACATTGTCCACGGTTCTCGTTCGTTCCTTTCAAGCCCCCGCTGGTCTCATGTTACACAATTACAAACTTTTAGGGCCCCGTTGGCATTTGGGAATATATGTTTAATGTTTTATTGGCCTTCTCAACTAATAGAGACAAAGCCTATCCATACTAATATTACAAATGCGACAGTTACGCTGTCTGTCTGTTAGGTACCTCTTCACGCTTACACCACTGGACCGAATTAGATGAAGTTTAGTAGGATAGTAGGAAGTATATGAAGATATCTAGTCTGAGTCCAGGAGAAGGACCTACTATAGGCTACTTTTTATCCCGGAAAAACGCACAGTTACAGTAATATCGAATTACACGTGGACGAAATCGCGGACAGAAGCTGATTTTATATAATTACAGTTTGTTGCTAAGGGAAAATAAATTATGAATATTCTTTATTAAAGTAGAAAACCACTGTTATCTTCTTGATAGCCATTTTCATTGTTCAAAACTTCTGGTCCTTCGAGCCTGATTATAACAATGACAATTACATACTTAATACTCGGTAAATGATTTCCAAAAGTATGTTACACTTTACGGTTGTCCTTTACAATTACTGTTATGACGAGGTTACGATTAGGTATTTTCCAATCATGTAGGTATTAAGCTGTGGTACGGAACCGGCAGAGTACTCGTTATTCATTCACTTGACCGTCGTTTTTTATTATTTCCCATTCATTCCGATGCCACGGCGCGTTTTAATCGGCTCCCGGGCCATTCATTTTGTCCGCGCCACGTCAACCGAAACAGTCCTTATAACGTTCACTTCTTCCATCCCTCTCTGACCCAACAGTTATCGTATGCGTCTATCCCTTTCCCCGCATAGTCCCTTTGTAAATTTGTAAAGATTAGGGGACTTGGCACGTTCCTGAGAAATCGGCAGATGTTTACGATTTACTGTTTTGTTTGTATATTTTGGATAGCAAAGTTGAGGTCTCAGGTTTTGGATCAATGGATTTTAAAGTTGAATGAAGGAGCTTAGTGAATATTGATCTCGTTACAGATTACGATAAAACAGCGACTTAGCCTGTCTCCCTTGCATTATTGAGGAGAAATCAGTTAATTTTTTCATTCAGTATAATATCATATACATTCTACGATTTATGTTTTGAAGAAGAAGAAAAAGAAGAAGAAGAAGAAGAAGAAAAGCATTTATTTGACACATAAATTCGACTCAGCAAAAATCCAAAAAAAAACAAGGTTAATACAATTGGGCCGAATTGTGACAAAAGGATCCTACTCAGCATAATGCAGCGGTGAAACCGCGGCGCTGGTTTGCAGCTGGTTTTGTTGGTGTTCCTTTGGGGTAATTGAAACCATGATCTTACCCTTATTTTACTTTCATCAAACGAATTGCGGTCAATTAAAAAACAAACTTTACAGTCAAGACCTACTGAATTCAAATATGTGTCAAACAAAAATAATATATGCAACGGACAAATAAGCAGATACCCCTTCAAACATGATATTATTAAAAACAATTAAGAAAAAGATTTCAATATACTTACTTACTGTCTCGCTGACAGAGACTTTTCTTTGTCATGTTTGTTGTTCCAAAGATCAAACATGACTAAGAACAAGAAGTAATTACTCTAATTAATGACGGTAATACGAGCTATTAATACAGTGATTTATGCGCGGCGCAAGCGATGAATCAACGCCTCCTTGCGCACGCGCACACCGCCCACCCACGGCGGGTCCAGTCCCTTCGAGCCTGAGCTTATAGCGCCATATGTCTAACCTAAGCCTTTAAAATGGTCGACGACTCTTTATCATAATTAGTTGTTTACTAACTGGATGTGAGTTTATTGGGTACAGTACAACATTGGACTTAATTCACATTTCTTCAAATAAATTAATGTTGTCGTATTTTCAAATTACCAATAGTTAAAGGTCCAAAATAATCCAGTGCGGTGTCAACGCTATACTAAAAATGTCTCAGTTCGAAAAACAAAAACGTTGCTGTCTTAGCTCTGCATGTTGTAGGTAAGTATGTCTATGATGAACACTATACTATTTATTTATCTAACAGTTCAAATAAGAAGACCTACTGTTCTTTTCAGTTAGGGTCAAGTCAATCCAAATGCCTACTTCATGTACTGGTGATAAATGAGAAATTTGAATCAACGCAGCTCTATTAAATAAATACAGCTGAAATCAACTTCTATGTTTAAGTAATTCTCGTCGCGTTTCAAAAAAAATAACACCGATTTTGCATCTCAATCCGGAAAACTCCGTTAGTCGCACACCGATATCACCTAGATTCCGTTCTCATAGCACGAAAAATAAAAGAAAATTCCTCCAACGCCAGCATTTAAGTGTCCTGGGAACAGTTTTATCTCTTAATGCATTTCCTTTACAGACCGGCCAGCAATTTAGAACTTTAATTACGTTCCCTCCATTAAGCGTATAGCTCTGGAGTCGCCGTAAATAGAAACTGTGGGACACTACACTATGCCATACCCGTTTATTGCGTTCCACTGTCGCTAATTTTGCTTTTACTGCGCCTTCATTGGTGTCCTGCTGCGTGCCTATTCAATTTATTTCTGATTATAATCTTGTTAAAGTTGATAGTGGGTGCTAACTAACCATCTGCACTTGCTGAGTATCAAGACATAGGTATTGTTTCTTAAAAGACGTTTTATTTTAACTAGGTAGGTAAGATATTTGACTTCGGCTAATTGAGGCAAACTATAGATGCTCCTATCTGGAAATACTTAATGGTGGTTTTGACGCATCCAAATTAGTTGATAAAAGTTAGAGAAAAGCAGAACACCAACATGAATTTTATCGTTTATTTATGTTCAGTATTTATTGATCGTTCCTTTTAATTTTTAAGTTTCACACGCGACCTTTTCTGCAGCCTTATTGTTAGTAGTAGTATAGATATAGAATTAGAAAAGAAAGAAATGAGTAGATTGAGAAGTATCGACTTTAACACTGTAAAACGCTTAGTCTTCGACTTATGAATGTCGCTACTGAATCACTAACTTTAAATGACGCAATGTACGTTAAAGCATGTCTCAACAGTCACGATGGTTTCAATATTCTATGAAACAGCGTTCAAACCACTGAATCAACTTTGAAACTGTCGCAAATTCATGGGGAAGCCCAATATATTTGCATACAGTACAGGTAACTTGTTAGCAAACTGTGGCATGACTTGCCAACTCACAAAGTACCTGTTAACTGCAAGTTTGGAATTTTCAAGTGCCGTAAATATCGCGGATTCCGCGCAACTTCGCAGACGGTGCAAAGTTATGGCGGTAGTTGAAGGTGTGCTTTGTGTACAGTGCTTGGACTCTCAGGGAATAATAATGAAAATTAGGAGGCATATGTCAAGTGCTAAAAGTCTAAATATGTACGAATAGTTTAAATCCGAATAGTTATTATTCAGACAAAATCACATAACCAAAGAACTATAATAGGACGTAAGGTTTTGGTAAGATCACCCAAAAATAACACGATTAAACATAATAAGACAAAAGATTTTAATTTACTTCTGAGCTTCTGGTGGGCTGATGAAACTAAGAACTTCAAAGACGGCTTAGCAGACCATTGACACTGCCGACTACTTCCTGCAGCGGCACTGCGTTTGACATTCATTTGCGATGCGGAAGACGACCATTAGTTTTTATAATAAAGGCAGGTTAGGACCAAGTCAGTACATAGGTAATGATATGATTTTAGGGCAACTTGTTTTAACTTTAGAAACGTTCGAATTTTAACAAAAGATGGGCGTATATAATTAACAGGTCTCCATGAACATCACTATGGATATAAGGTCTAATAGAGACAGGCAAAAGTGAATACCTAGAAAATTACAGAACCAGTCATCATCTTCTGCCTCAGTATTGCTTTTCATCAGGTGATATATAAGGTTGAGGGAAAGGGTGGTTGGATTTTTGACGGTTTTTGACGGTAGTCCTGAATATGCCCGGGAGAAGGCTCGGTCATTATATCCAACGAATGGTTAAAATTTGACATTTGCGACATAGAGAATCTGTCAAATTTCATCAAAACAACACAAACGCATCATTTCCATTTACATTGTAAAGTAAAGCATAACATTGTAAAGGGAAAACGGGCTCTGGTCTGAATAATAAAAAAAAAGATTCTTGGTTCGTTCATCGAAATTAAGTTTGTGAAGTGAGTACACTGCGGCTGGCGGGAAAGGGCGTGAATGGACGAGCCATTAGCTCCACGTGGCTGCGGTAAGCTCTTTATAACGACTTAGAGAAGGGTTATTAGGGCATTAGAGAGGCAAAGTAGACATTTTGGTCGTAATTAGGATCTAATTCCTACCGTCAAATTAATCGACAGTAAATCATAAATCATAAAAAAAGTAAAGCATCTGATTTCTAAACAGCTAATGAGAAAGAAGATAAGATGCTTGTGTCAAAGGAAAAATATTGGCAAATTCACAGACTTATAATCATTCTCCAGTATCCAGTCCAGCTAATGCTTCTGCAACCTTAAACTTAATTATCATCATCATATCAAAATTATCACGCGATTTCATATATCGTTTTGTTGCAGGATTCTTTCAATATTGTCTATCATCACACAAATCTATTTCGTCTTGGGCAGTCTGTATCCATTTCTTGGTGTCATTATTGCATCGGGGATTTAAAACCTGGTCTCCTAAACTTACAGTTTGTGTTTGCTGATCAAAGTCTCTTCAGCAGCTTCATCGAACCTATCTAACGTACGTACTCGTATCTCAATTATTACATGTAGCTACATAATCACTACTACTCGTAGCATCTACTATGTATACGCAATGCCCTGAATAGATTTCAAATATGTATTTCATTTCTAATTAGGTATCTGTCAATTATTCCCATAAGTCACATGCCTTATATGAAGCATAACCATTGCAAGAGCGTCAGTGAAGCGCAACACATGGTTAGAGGTAGGTAGGTAATTAAAAAGGTTGTCATCTCCTTGCATGGGCAAGTCTAGTCTTTGCATCGTCTATGGTCAAAGCGTACGTAGCGATTGAATTCAGAACCACGAGACCTGAACGGTGGCCGGATAAACTCCGACACTTACCAGTAGCTACTATAAGTATTCTCTCAAAGAAAATAAAACCTTTTAAACTAGGTGAATACGGTTGTAACTCCAACGGATGCTCCAACTTGCGTCATACCGCGCGGTAATTCGAAGCCGTATGGTTAAGATCTAAACATATGATTTATGTCGGTGCGTGTGTACGCGTCTGTGTGCGCTCAATAAACTGGCGCATGCGCGGTACAGCTACCGCCATCTGTTGAGGACCACGTGGATTGGCAGTGCGCAGCCGCGGCAAGATCGATCCGGTCACCTTGACGTTAATAAATTCATAGCCGGTAAACACGACACAACTAATGCAGCGCGCGGCGTACTCCTTACGCCGTTGATACAGACTCTATTATTGCTTAATCCGCGCGCGGTATCAGTTATGTCGTGCTAGACGCTACTTCGCTAAACAAAAACGGCATAACTCACTGTGGAAAAGTATACACAGGTACGCTCTTCTTAAAATGAGGTTTTAATACGTGACTCGGTACTTTGCTGTTGACTGGCTGATTGATTACAATGCGTGTTTTCTACGGATATGTCGGTCGCATGGCATGGCATGCATGTAAACGCCTAATTTAGGGTGTCGTGTTGGTAATTAGGCTAGGGTAGGGATTTTTTCGATCACTAGAGCATAAAAATGCTCAGAGCGCGTTTAGGGACTGATAAGGTAATTTATAACTAATAAAAGCAATCGACTATGTACTCGTAGATCCAAATGTAACTTTCTTAACAAGAAACTGGTCTGTGTCATTGAAATAAACCAATGCTTTTGTCAAAATTATGCTGACCCTACTAACCATAAACATTAACAATACATGCGAATATTCCTTGTTGTATTGTGCACCACAAAAACATAGGTACAAGAAGAACAGGTAAAAGAGAACGGTGCGAAACAACAGGTGGTCTCATCCCGTAGGTACCTATCATCTCCAGAAATTGCTTTCTTGATAGTTACAGAAATACCAGAAAACGCTATAATTTCCAGGATTATCTAATTACTTAGTATGGAGCAAAACATACCTGACCTGAATTAGGTTCTCTAAAAAGTTAACCTAAGTTTTCCTACTATTTTGTACTTGAAAGTTTTACCTTCTTACATTCAACCTAAAGTGTCCAAAATAAAACAATCGATTTACTGGACAGTCAAACGGGAATACGAACTAAATAAGAAAAGGCAAATGCAATATCATCTAAATCTCATAACAATAACAAAATCCCGCATATTGTTTGTTCCATACAATAAATAAGTAAAATTTCAAAAGAAAGAGCAAAGAAAGAAAGTCTTTTCTCAAAAACCATCTGTGTTGCGCAACAGCTGGGACAGTATTCAAAACAATAAACACCCAGACATCATTAGAGAGGAGGAAATTCAAGACTATAGCAAAAATATGTTTTAATAATAATTTTGGAGAAGGAAAAGTTACCCCGAATCTTTTTCTTTGTAACATCTTGAATTGAGATTAAAATCAGAACTGACCCCTCTACCACAACTTTATACAATAACTACAAATTGAACACGACATCATCCGCGTAGCTAGATAGAACAATACAAACGTCTCCCTATAGGCGACGAATTCCCAAAAATCTCAGCTCATTTTAATCTATCTACGAGTAAAATTTAATATTCTAAGTTCAAATGTAGTACTGAGTGATGCGCGTTAATCAGAAAACATCAAATTCATCAAATTCATCAATATGAGGCCTCTCGTAGCATAAATCTTTTAATTTTTCTTCTAGATTTCTGGATCATCCAAAATCCGAGCGTACAGTATTATAGACTGAAGCCTTATCGAAGGCACAGCATACACTAATCAACTTATCTAAATTAGCAATATCTTTGTCGAAAACAAATCTCTGTAACGAGAAACTCGAATTCCCTCTCGGGGACATATGCTTCGACGTCGTTATTGGATGGCTGCGGGCGCCAGATGCTCACCCTTTCCCCAAACAAATATCCATTACGAAAAACCGCATTACCCTCGAATATGGAAATCAACGTCTAGACACACAAAGTTTTCTGCGGGAAGTGATCGTAGTTGCCCATAAAAATGCAGAACAGATATGATAATGTCGTCTACAAAGATAATATTATGATTGATAGCAACGTAAATAAAAATGAATGACTATAAGAATTCCTGATCAATCCCTTCAGTATGACGGGACGTCGATATATGAAGATCACCCCCTTCAGTATGTCGTATTAAAATTACCTCGATCACCAAAAATCTTTTGATACCAATTGAGGCTTTACGCATTGTTTATTTAAATTTATATTACCTACCCATTACAAATAGATACATTAGGAATTCTCTACCATTATTTAGATATCAATGGTGGGATAATGTCGTGAGCTGTGATTGTGTTCTGCTGTGAGCTGTGATCCCGCATTTAATCTGCACCGATCGCAAAATCGACGTTCAACCTGACTTGGTTATGGCAGCTTCAAAATAAAGTGACCACCAAAATAGACCGCAAGATAAGCAGAATCTGATGATGCAAAGAAATTGTACCCACGGAATGAATATCTAATTAGTTACATTTTTCAAAATTGTGTGGTCTGTTCACCGCGGTACGCTACGGGACGCATAGATTTTTAGAATGGCTTGTTTTCAAGAATGCTCTGTAGCTCCAATAATAGTATCCAAATACGACCCTGGGTAAGACATATTTCATCACACATCAAAACGGTTGGTTTACAGAGATTAAACCATTCAACAAATAAATGTAATCTTACGGCAACATGCTTCAAGAAGCCAACAAATTCTCGAGTCCCGTTCCCTTGTTTCCATTCCGCGGTGAAGCCCGAGGTACCAGGGCCGCATGGCTGGCAGCGGGTGTACGCCACGCCCCGACGTTGCAATCTTCTATCCTGTGGAGAAGACAAGGACGCGAGATAAGGGCTTCCTTTGTATTTTTCAACTGTTCAAAGAATGAACTTAAACTTATCGTTCATTTAGAAAGTTTTACCGGAAGGCGTCTGGCCGTAACTTGCTATAATTGGTTTTATCTACTTAAGCCTATTGAGATCAATTTTATGCAGGATTTGACAAAGAATTTTGCTGCTCACATACTTACCGACATTAGAATACACCACAGGGACACACGATCGTTAAAGTTTTGGAGTAGGTACTTATCTACCTGTCATAAAACCCAGTGCATATACCTACCTTACATTCGAGCCGCGATTCGATTAACTTTAAGAAAAACAAAATTAAAGGTACCTAAGTAATATCACGCCTGTTTTTTTGCCCACTTAACTCCACCTCAATCGGTCCCTCAATGCTGAAGGCAACGCAAGCATTTCTTCCTCCACGAAGTTCGGTCTAAGCAGGGTCTGAGCTGAGGCCTGCTGAAGCCTGCATTAACTGGCATCTCTAGGCACTAGGGTTGCCAGATAATACAGTCAACACAATTCCGGGACAATTCGAGGGTTACGTTTTCGGTCGCTAGGAATATGTACGAAAATAGGTTTTTTTTATATCGCTTTACTGGCACTCGGACACCTGGTTGCCCTACGGCTGGCCAACGCGGCCGATATGTGACCGGTAATAAAAAATGTGATGAGATTTGTGTAACTTGTTGTTGCTGCTGTTGTGAATGAATACATAAAATTGCCGTTGATTTGTGCAATGAATTTTCATTGTTGCCGGTTACGGATATTGCGTGCGCAGTGCACTAGCTCAAGGTGGTCTCGGTTGCTTTTTACAACTGAGTCTGTTCTGTACAGATAGTCATAGATAGACCACGTGCTCTCTTGCCTTCATCTCTAGTTTCACCGTTGTCGAAAGCCGGGATAAATAGAGGATTTCTATCCATATTCTATAACCAGCAGGGACGTCTTTTGGCTAACATTATAATTACACTAGCTTTTCCCCGCAACTTCGTATGCGCAGAAATATTAAATGTAAAATCCCGTTTTTTTTCCGTTCCCGTGGGAATTTCGCAAAATCCTTTCTTAGCGTATGCCTACGTCATAACATCTACCGATCCGTCCAGTGGTTGGGGCTGTGCGTTAATAGATCACTATGTCAGTCAGTTAGTCACCTTTGAGTTATATATATATTAGGTTATAATGGAACCGAAGAACACATCACTTCCACGGATATCCAAGGCTTCAGCAACCTTCGCATAGCTGCTTCCAGTTTGGCAGTCACGGAAACTGACAAGCCTACTTAAGCTCAGAATCTTTGGGTCAAACGTCAAATCCGTGCTTTACGGGTGCGAAACGTGGAAGGTAACCAAAACCATCTCGCATCTTTCTCAACGGAGTCTTAGTTAACCGATGTCTTCGCCGAATTCTTGGTATCCTTGATGGCCTCTGAGAATCAAATCAAGCGCCGCAAATGGACCTGGATTGGCCACACACTCCGGCGCGGGGTCCCGACCATATCCTAAACAGGCAATGCATTGGAATCCCTAACGAAAGCGAACATGTGGCCATCCCGAACAAACCTGGCGGCGGCAATGCACGGTTCTCGGGAAGCGAAGAAATTCGGGAAGTGTTGGAGCGAAATCAAGTACCTACGAAGCTAAAGAGTGATCGAGATGGAGACGCACTATGGAATGGAGGCGCCCTCTGCCCACCGAGGGGACATAGGATCTTAACTTCTTAAGTAAGTTAGTACCTACATTACTTTAGTTAGGTACCTACCCATAAGTTACATGAGTAATCAAATCGTGAATTTCGACTTTCTTCTGGCCATTTCTGGCCATATTTTGTCTTATTAGGAAGACGCCTAGAGATGGCAAGATGCAAACAGTGCCAGCAGATAAATATGGATAGTGAGCAATTGAGCATCCCTATCTCTAAACATCTAATATCATATAAGAGATAGGTACCTACTACTACTTACTACTACAGTCTATTTGCGTCCCACTGCTGGGCACAGGCCTCCTCTAATAACGAGAGGGTTTGGGCTATATCTAGTCCCCACGCGGGCCCAATGCGGATTAAGGACTTCACACACATCTTTGAATTAGGTAGGTACTTCGTAGATGCGTGCAGGTCATGTTGAATTTCGCATATAAGTAAACTCAGAGGTGCGAGCCGGAATCGAACCCCCGACCCTCTCATGAGAGGCGGTAGGTCGAACCACGAGGCCACCACGGCTTATATAAGAGATAAGGCCTAAGTAGGTATTTTGTTTTGTTGGGATAGGACTAACACTTGACTAACACTAATTTGATTATACCTATGTAACTTTAGGTATATGGGTATCTACGTACAGTATGTAAGTAGGTATACCTAAGCGAACCAAGTTCTGATTTAGGATTTAGGGATTTGATACCTATGTACATTCTTCGACTTGCTCCGCTGAGGCGTGCAGGTTTTCTAACAATGTTTTCCTTTACGGAATGGCTCAGTAGTTACCTCGGTAAGATCTTATAGGTACCTACCTACTTTAAGTGAGCTTGCAGTCTTTATTTATTTATTTATACACAACTATTTCCAAGTCCCAGCAATAGGTAGGTACCTACTTCCGCTTACGAAACTTCTCTCCATCTGAACCTTAGACGTCTAACTTTACTGAGCTTTCACCCGAGAAAAGCTCATTCATTACTTCATTTCATTCATTACTAACACAATATGCCTCAAAGTTGGGCGAAATAAAAGATTCTTGTTCTTATTTTATAAGGAACCTTTAACTGATTGTGTTAAGATCGTAATTCGTAGGGCGAAGGGCCGGGGCGTGGCGGGGGGCGGGGCGAGACCACGCCCCGCCCCTGGGCGGGGGCTGCGCAGGCGCGCACGGTGTCGCGAACTATAATAAATTATAATAATCATAATAATTACATTAATGTATACGTTTTGGTCATATTAAAGGTCATTTGAGTGATTTAGGTTGGTCATTAGAGATGTGTGAGAACTGAGTAATAGAATTCCAAACGCTCTCGTGTTGAGAGGAGGCCTGGGCTGTGCCCAGCAGTGGGACGCAAATAGGCTGTAGTAGTAGTAGGTTGGTCATTATTACTTTTACTGTTTAAAAATGGTGGTAAAAAAAGCAATGATCGAATTCCACCATCCGTTCCACCAAATACCACTGCTGGGCACAGCACAGGCCTCCTCTCAACACGAGAGCGTTTGGAATTCTATTACTCAGTTCTCACACATCTTTGAATTGCTTCGCAAATGCGTGCAGGTTTACTCACGATGATTTACTTCACCAAGAGGCTCAGTGGTGGATTGAAACTTAATAAACACGTTAATTCTTAAAATGATGTGGAAAGAAGAAAATAAGTAGGTATAATAAGTATTTGTACCCATACCTACCCACTTAGGTAATTACGTGCGTATGTGGGTGGATGTTTCAGTAGGTAAACTCTTTTACACACACATTAACTAGGTATCTACCTACCACCACCACCACAACAGCCTATTTAGAGCGTTATCACACTTGCGATTCGCGAGCGAGATTTGTATGGAGGCGAACACGCCGCGCGTTCGCCGCGTACGAGTTTTGTATTGTCGCTTTCAACTCGCTCGCAAATCGCAAGTGTGATAACGCTCTTACGGCCAGTGCCGTACTAACCATATAGCAGGAGTAGCAAATGCTCGGGGCCCCGCGCCTTTGGGGGCCCCGCGCACCCGGCGCACCACACTTAATTTCTGACCGTAAAAAATTTAATTGTCATAAAAATTTAGATTGGATTTACGCTCCAATATTTTGCCAAATAAATGTAGGTACAGTCAGCAGCAGAAGTAGATAAGCTGTCCAGGTGTTCAAAATGACCTACACACGCCCTTAACGTCTTAAGAATAAGGTCGTGTGTAGGTCATTTTGAACACCTGAACAGCTTATCTACTTCTGCTGCTGACTGTACTACTTTTTTCCAAAAACAATTGAGCGTGCTGGACAGCCATCAACTATGTGTTGAGAGTGTAGGTGGTGCTTTTTAAATACATTGAAGCGTTTTGAAATGTGAAGGCGCGGGACTTAAGATAGTAGATAGATCTCTAAGTTCAGATCACGTGCACGAAGAGTTTCTTAGGTCATTTGGCCATCTCATCGATATTTTACTTGCCTATATGTCTATTTAGTGTGTGTATTTAGACTGAGCTGGGTCAGCTGGGCTTACAGCTGACATGAAAAAAAGTGGGCCTCTTGACTCCATGGGGGCTATCGCGGGTGAATTTGCCACTAGAGGCGTTAGTGTCGCGTGAGGCCCAATAACATTCACTTTTCACTGGTTTTGGCGGGCTTCGTGACATATATTATAATTTCTTTAATTTACTTGCTGAAAAGTGATCTCCTTCGTGAAATTATCGCAAATATGGATTATTATTTTGGATTATACAAAAACAAAAATCCGAACAAAACGGAACTGCAGAACATTCGACAACTCGATATGTTTATAGTTATTTATAATTAATAAAGTTAATGACATTCAAGAATTAATACTTTGTTTCGGCGCCGATCTTATAAAATCCCCTTTGACAGCTATACCTCTGGACCTTAGTCAACAGTGGCGCCAACTAGTGAGCAAAGAAACGATAGTCCCCATTTGCTACGGGCCCCGCGCTAGCTTAATCCGGCACTGTTTACAGCCAACTGCTGGACACAGATGGCCTGTGTCCTGTGGGCCTGTGACAGGCCTCTCATCACGAGAGGGTTTGGGCTATAGTCCCCACGCGGGCCCAATGCGGATTGGGTACTTCACACACATCCTTGAATTACTTCGCAGTTACGTGCAGGTTTTCTCACGATGTTTTCCTTCACTGAAAAACTTAAAATCGAATTTCGCATATAGGTAAGTAGGTATACTGAACGGTTTATGATGAAATTTCTAATAGACGAATCATAGATATATAGTATGTATAGTCTAGTAGGACAGGTTTCTAATTTATCCCGAGCATTGATCTAAGCATTCACAATCAGCCGGAGAAAAAAGGCCCCGTTATAAAGAGGCGTTATTAGCATATTGGAACGTATTTTCTAATGTCAGTTTGCTCCATATATTTTGACATATTCTGTTAGACACTGTTCGTCCATATGTTATTACTTATTATAGATCAATGATCCCGAGGTTCTCACTGGGTCGGAAAGTCAGAATTAAGGCTTCTATAGAAGTAGGAAGGTAGTAAAGCAAAGTCAAACAAGTTTAGGTATGTAAGTACTAGCTGCTGCCCGCGACTTCGCCCGCGTGGAATTCGGTACCCGCGTTCCCGCGGAAACTATGCATTTTTTCGGGATAAAAAGTAGCCTATGTCCTTTAACGAGACCTCAACTACCTACCTCCATGCCAAATTTCATCTCAATTGGTTCAGCGGTTGAAGCGTGAAGAGGTACCTAACAGACAGACCGACAGACAGAGTTACTTTCGCATTTATAATATTAATAATGGGTTTGGATAGTGTAAGTATTTACATACAATACAATACAAATAGGTACTTACTCTTAATTGAACACCACACAATAGAGAAAAAAGGACAGAACAAAAAGATCAGGAAAACATGTTGTTAGGTAAGTACCTATACAACAGGCGGTCTTATCGCTAATAGAGCGATATCTCCCAGACAACCTTTGGGTAGTGGATATCAAGTAAAAGAGATAAGTTGGTAGGCGGTGCTCGTAATGACGATACTTGTTTATTATTATTATTATTTTAATTTATTTATCTAAACACATTACAATTATATAATTCATTACATGCGTGTCACTAATTGGGAAACCTTTTGCAGTTTTTTGTAATAGTGATCGAGGGTGAGATTTGAGATTTTTTTGCACTGACATCGGCAATAGCCAATGGGCTTCAAATTTTCACACTTCGCCTGCGCGGCGCCATCTAGATGTTGCTCATGGAGTTCAAATTAGTACGCAGGCCAGGTGGCCTACCTAAATACCTAAAGTGTTAAATGCGATAATAGATGTCGCTGCCTAGGTAGGTATATTTCGGGCGTGCGCAGATTTGTTTGAGGTTGTCATTCTAAGTCCTACTTCTTCTATGGTAAAAGTGACTATTATTACTTACCTACTTAATACTATACAGATATTTTTAAGAATACTTACGCGTTATGAATATTGTGGCACGGTAGTGCTCCCGCCAAGACAAGTCAACGGATATAAAAGCACAGCTTTAGGGCAATACACCACATACTTGAATTTGGAACAAAATTTCGTTCTGTCCGACAGAAGAGTATCTATAGGCGGGCATTGTTGTTCGAAAATGTTCGAAATTTGAACGTCATTACAACATCGGATTTTGTAATAGTACATTACAGACCTAGGGTGGTGAATTCGTAAATGTCTCAGATCGCAGGTTTCTGTGGCGCGAACCGAAGGTGAGGGCCATAAATATGCGATCTGGGGCTTTACGAATTACCGCCCGTGGTTTGTCAAAAGTTTTACATCTTGCCTTGGCCAAAGGTGATGTACCTAAAATGAATTTTACTGTATGACCACAAATAGGAAATTGCTTTCATGAGCTTGCTGTCATATCGGATGTCATTAGTTCATTACTACCGATTTTATAACGCATCATATTATATAGGTATACCTAGATATCACGGAGAACCAAGCTTCGTCGTTCAAAAAGTCAAAATGTGTGGCTTGGCCGTGTCCTCAATCCGTTATCTTGTAGTAGATTTTTTTTATCGCTCAATAACAGTATTAACTACTTTTAAAGAGCTGTTAAAGAAAAAAATGCAAAATTACCCAATCGTCATTAAATAACCAACCGATGTAAAACCCAGGTATTTTATCGACCAACACATAAAATTTCCATGTAGATAAGTAGAGGTAATGTAACTGTAAGTATCACAAAGTTATAAATTCTCGAACGTCCTGTGTCTTTAGTACCTAATATCCATCGGTTGTGTAGGTTTACTTACTTAACAGAAAAAAGTGCGCTGAGAAAAAATAGTTATTTGTTATGCAAGGCTGAAAAGTTGTTGTTTGCTGTGAGTGTAACGAGGGTTTCAAGGCACGAGACCGCAAACGACTTTGCTGCTGAGCGCAACACAAAATTTTTCACCTCACGCGCGATTTTTCGGGAGGAAGACTTAGTTCGGCGTCACGTACAGTTTGTGCTAACTCTGGAGGAGTTAAATTCGTATCTTCATCGCTAGAATCGCTCATATTTTCTTTATTACTTCGTATAGGTATTCTAAATTACAAAACCAGCAATCTAAAACTTTTTTTAAATTCTTTTTTAATGTTTTTTTTCCGGAGGTTGCGTTCCAAATCACTCCTACTCGTACTTCAAGACTCAATTATTCATTGAATACAGTTCAAATATACACATATTTAAGTATTTTTGTGATAAAACATAGTGAAATAATTAAATACATCTGAAACGGTGTATTATTAATATAATTTTATTAATGATGATATTAAGTAAATTGAACCTTTATTTTAATAAAACTCTCACGAGGAATTGCGTTTCAGAACGTATCGTTGTTTTTTTATTGTGACAGTGGCGTCATGCGTCGTTCGAATTTCAAAAACACTTTCCACGCTAGCGGATAAAAACAACTTTTGCGTTCGGATATCAAGCGGCAAAACGACCACTTTCGAGCCAGTGAGGTGAAAAAATATATTTCAAATCATTTATTTATACGACACAATTAGGTAAATATTAAGTTACCTGTTGGCTAATATGGCTAAAAATAGTTTTTCAAGGTAAGAGACCTAACTGGATAGATTTTTCGCCCCCGTAAACCACATAAGTATTCCAAATTTCATTGAAATCTTTAGGTAGTCGTTTCCGAGATCATTTGTAAATATATATATAAAGAAAATTAGCGCGCTTAAAGTTTACCTATCTTTATCCAACGTTAAAAGAGTAGGTAGTAGAAGTTTGAAAATATTACTGAAACGTACCTGACAAAAAATACCTATTCAATCTTTCCCGTGTCATCATCTCCTTTCGCACTATCCCACATTACGTGGTGTCGATTGTGGTACAATCTCTACTTATTACCCGTCATCTCCGAATTCATACCCTTTCTAAGGTAGGTAGGTAACTTCTTTCACATTTCATTTATTCAAATTCCCTTTCCCGTATAACACTTAAAAACTTCTACATGAATTTTACCTACTTCCAAACTGTCTAGTGTATTGAAACTTGGCAACTCTATGTATCATAAACTCCACTGCAATATTAAAGTATTACATTGTTGTAAAATGTTATATAAAAGTGGTATTTTGAAGGGGAAAATGGCATCAAATTCGGCAGCGCCGCGCGGCCGCTCTAGGCCTAAATCTCTCGCAGTGCGTCGTTTTGCTGCGCGCCTGGTCATTGCACGACGAATATTCACGTTTTAAACGATTTTATTTAACATTTTTACTAAAGACTATTCTAAATAAGGTATTAAAACCACAATAATTAATGTATTTGTAAGACGAGGAATAAATCACTTCAACTGGACAGCATTTTGAAGTCGTAAATTTAAATTATAACTAAGTATTATAAATTCAAAACAAATTATGGCAGCCTAATTTGTTTTTATTTTTATTTCTTGCTAGGGATGAAAAAAGCTCAGACCAAAAATAGGTAGATCTGTAAAATTTTTGGTCTATTTACTTGTATTTGTTATTTTGGTACTTGAAGTTGCCTGTAGCTTTTTTTTTTAGTACGAATAGTAAAATAATCTACCATGCCATTCATAGGTTTTTTATAAATTACTTAGGTACCTAATGACGACTGCTTTCATAATAAAAAATAAACGAATCCGTCGAAATAGAGCTGGCCGTAAAAATGCTCATAATAATAAAAATTGTTGTTACTCATTTATAGCCATAAAACTGCTGAAAAATAAATAAACATTTAAAATAGCGTCCCCAATTCAAACCAGCCAGCGCTCCTTTCTAATTTGAGTATTCTCTTTTCAAATTAAATTCGTCTTTCACGGCGCCGCTTTCTCGCGGGTCACGAGTTGCACACTCCACATCCGTTCTCTTCTGAATGCACAATAGGAATCGCGTCGTCTCTTTTTAACATTGACAAAGTTGGATAGAGCGATCTCTCTTTTTGTTCCACGCTACGTTGCCAGCTCTCCCGCCTGTGCGTCGCGATGTGACCTTGTCGACGCGCTCTAGTGGTGTTGCGCGACGCTTCAAGTCTTTCAAGACTGATTATTATTGTAGAATTTACTGTAATTATGTTTATCTTGTCACGCAAGGGAAATTGTTATAGTAAATGAATGATGTCGGTAATTAGGGTTGAATGGTACAAGTTGCTTTTAAATACGATTATAAGCCATTGGTTTTAGAAATGAAATTTGAAAGAACTACCTAACACAGTTTAAGTAGGTTCTGATTATTTTTGATTAAAATGAAAAATGTACCTAGCCTAGCTTTATCCCATCCCACAAATTCTCTGCATTGTTTTTTTTTATAGGATATCATTTATAGGGTTTTAACTAAAATGGATAAGCATATTTTTATCTAGAAACAATATTCTAGATAATTACTTACCAATTTTCATGTAGCTTCAAGTTAACGCAAGTTCCATACAAACTTTAATCCCCTATTTTAAGGACAATATATACAGATTTCTTAACTCTTATGTTGTTTGTGCGCTCATCCTAGCTTTCATACCTTATTTCTAGTTTCTACGACTTCAGGAAGTACCCAAACGGTTTTGATGATCACCAATCAGTCAGTGAGAGAGTGAGTGACGAAATTTTGATATTTTAGATATCAATAAAATGTAAAGTAAGTATAGTACTTACCACACACCACACAGTACCTAGCTATTGATCTGAAACTTGGCACGTTTGATTAGTACTCTCTTGTCATCATGAAAAATGAAAAAATGAAAAATAATTTTATTCGTTTACTTATGTACTAAGTTTACATGTTCTGGTGTCCCTTTTTAAGTAAAATGTATACCTGTGCTAAGGGGCACCGCTACTCCATTTGATGGCATCATACACTGAAACTTTGGACTTTCTATCAGTATCCAGCCCAAATCCAAAAGGCTACAAAACGAAAGTAGGTATGACGAAACGCTTCGAGAAGAAATAAGAAGTGCTCTGCGCTTCCGTTGGCTCTTGGCCGAGGCACTACCGATCCGCTATATCCAAAAAATGAAACAAGGGAAAACAAAGGAAAGCGAAGAAAGAAAGGAAAGGAAATCATTTATAAGTAACACAGAGCTTCCTCTGTTCTTCAACTAGGTATTAATATACAGGAAAGAATAGGTATAAAGTACTCACGAAACGGCCCCGATTTACATTAAGCTAATATAGCTTAAAGTAGGTAGTCAGTGCTGGCATTCCGTGGCATCATTTGTTTCGAAGAACACGAATAGAAAGAACCAAAAGGTACAAATCTTATAGTGGTTCTGTTATGATTTGAATTTTTGAATGTAACATTTTGTCACAGTTCAAGAACTTCATTGAACAAATAAAATCCTGTATCGAAAGAAAACGTAAAACAATGTTCGTATGGAAAAAGGAGCTTTACTGGCGACCACACATCAGGCAACGCGCTAGCTCATTTGATCACCTACGAGTACTAAATTAAGATATGCTTAATTCAGATTTGATATGACAGAAGTCGCCCGCCACAGACTTTAAATCTAGATCTTGATTAAAGTTCTGTTTCTCCCGCGTAGGTCCCATTTCCCCAGTTTCCGTTGGAATTTCGGGAAATCCTTTCATAATGCTCTCCTACACTCCTCAAGGAACCTTCATTCCAAATTTTAGCTCTCTACAGTCGTTTTGGCTTTGCGTTGTCTGCCGGTCACTACGTCATAACGGGCGGCTTATTTCAGATCAAACGACGTGAAGTGAACTTCCTAATGGTTGGTTCCTTTATTTAATTAACAAATTTTGATTACAAACGATTAGTCCACCTTCTTCCTCACACTTTGCGGGAATGATTGAAATCAATTGTTGCTTTATTGCTATCTAGATGTTTAACTTGATACAACTATACCTAACTAAACCTACTAAAAGGCGCTAACCTGAGTTCCCGAGCTCGGTCAGTCTTGTTTATCTATTTTGTTATGACTAAGCCGTGAAGGCTAAAGGGCGGTTTGTGCCATAAAATGGGCCTGTTAAAACTGTTGATGATGAACTGATGATGTTGCATTTATCCCTCACTACATTATCTTTTATTATGATTAATAAGCGATTTTTAGAATTACAGTCAAACAGTTACACTATTTATGGATCTGCTTAGGTACACTACACGCTACCTGCCAAATTAGAAGTGCCTCGACTTAAACTGACGAGTCACCGCTATCTCGCAATAAGATACGTACCTACGTTCAATTACTAAATTACCAATATGTGTTGGTATAAAGAAATACGTCTGCAATTACTGTGTCATCTAAAAAGACTCTTTATTTAAGATCAAAACACGTCTACCTAATAATTTCTGCCAACATGCAAACGATGCGATCAACCGGATCAACAACAAAATATCCTAGCTCCATAAACTTGTAAGACAAATTCGATCATCAGGCAAATGCGATAAGGTTCCGAGTGGAAGGCAATTTGGGTTTGGATGCGTTTTGAAGTCGTGAAAGGATTTGTTGTTCTATTTTTGAATGCGGTAGGCGGTGTCGAGCGGTTTTGTGCCCCTCGGGAGTTTTTTCGATGCTACGTCTGCATTTGGCCCGTATCCGGCTATTGTGACACTTTCTTTGATTAAACGCGAGCCCTTCGGGTGCAACGAACTTTAATTGTAAAATAATCAAGGTCTATGCTGTGGTTTTAGAACGAGCAGAGCATGTAGGCTCCAAGCTAACTCTCGTTCTGAGTTTTCTTATTAACTCCTGGGTACAAAATTAATGAGCTTTGCAGTAAGTAAGTACCTATTTAAAGAAACTTCGTATGGTCACGGTCAGATAGTTTTCTTTTCAAACTAGGTACTTCTTCATTTTTAAGCGCTACATTAAAATGATAAGTACCTATATCATCTCTGCCTAGTGGCCTTCCCTTAGTTTATGTTGCGTCGACATTGACATTAAAAATCCGTCAACTAATTAATATTAACTATTTAGGTACTTGATTAAAATTACGCGACTACTACTGAGTACTAAGTGTATTTAAAAAATTGCTAACGTTTAATTGACTGACCACTTCTCTAAACCTGTAACACATTAATAAAACTGCATCAAGAAGAAAAAATATGGCTCGCTATTTAGAGCGGGTGTAAAACATAGCTGGTAAATAATCTAAAAATAGGCATCGTAAAACCGAACCATTAATATACAAGATATGAAGCTCGAGATGAGTAAGCTAGCGCCATCTATGATCGTGGGGTCGAACTAGCTGCTACACGTTTACGTTCCTCATTGGTTGGCGATGACGTCTCGTGTCCGCGTCACGTGAGACAGCGCTATGGGTTCGTTGAGAGTGCGAGCCAGATAAAACAACAACAAACTGTCCATCGATTCGGAGGTCAGCCGGCGCGACGTGGGATGCAGCACGACATAATTAATACGGCGGGTGAATCGAGCAACTGTAGACTCTTTCTCGACGTTTTTAGTGCTACGCTGCATGCCACATTAGTTGTGTTTTGATACATTGATAGGTTTGCCGAGAGCGGGATGCGTTACGTCATCCTATCTATCCCGTAAAAGGCAATAAAGTAGGGTGCATTTTGCATTTATAAAAATGTTATGTAAATGTAAATATGGCGCTAGCTGTCATTCCATCCAGAAAAGTATTTTTTCTCCATTGGGAAAATCTCGGCGACCATACGAGTATTTAACGGACGTTACCTTTTTTGATGCAACCTAAGCTAAGATTTAAATGGATTTAATTACTCACCTAGGTACCTATTGCCTATTGATTGCTACCTTCATTATCTGAATTTAGCAGTTTTTCTTGTCACTAAAATTGATGGCATGGTTTCTAAGAACAGATCTTTGTAGATACCTAAGTCGTATAGTTACAGACTTGCCCATACTGACCGTTCTAAATGTGCTAACCTGTATATAAAAACTATACACGGTGGGTCAGAAAATATGGCAAATAATTAACCCACAGTATCGGCTATCGATTCTAAGCATATTGTATAGGTCTATATTTTTTTTTGAGTTGGTAAAAAAAAATGTATATGGGATTGGTTGTGTGAGCGACGCTTGAATCCTATACAAAATATTTTTTTTTACCAACTCAAAAAAAAATTAAAACCTTTACAATATGCTTAGAATCGATAGCCGATACTGTGGGTTAATTATTTGCCATATTTTTTGACCCACCATGTATAAGACCCAGGATAGAACAAGGGGCAAATGTTGCTTTTTATCCCGGAACATACTTTCCGCAGGAACATGATAACCAAATTCCACACGGGCGCAGACAGAAGCTAGTTAAATTGATCGTCATCACCGCTTTCATGCACTCTTCCGTATAAGACATTACAATTTCCAAAACCGGACACGTCCCATAGAAAAAAAATTTACGGGTTTGACGAGGAAAGTGTTGCCAGCGCAGCGCCGTCTCTTCAAACTCCACGGCGACAACACTCGGCCTACGGATACGGGACTTCGTGACCGTCTGGGTCTGATGGGTGAGCTGAGAACAAAACAAAAAGTATTAATGAATGATGTAACTAGGTATAATGAGGCGGATGTCGTGCTTGAACTCCGATCATGATTAGGCTTTACTCAGAGTGTAGACCAAGTATTAGCTAAGAATACTCTGGCCGTGTATCACCGTGTACTCGATACCGCTTAAGAGGGTTTATTGCGAAAGTTGGCAACGTCGCAAATAGAATATTACTGAATGAAAACATGAATATTCGCTCTATAGTTGAATAAAACATTAAGTATAGAATGCAACAATTATCATAGCAACACGATTTTTTTATTATCATGGAAGTATTATCGTTTGAAAACTTTCCATCGCATTTTCCATGCATTTAAATGTAATCTTATCATTTGAACGCAACTTGTTGGTTAGCCAACAAATATAAAACGAGTCGCGTCATTCAACCATAGAATGATTACTTCTTTTTTAATTCAGTAATATTGAGAAATTAATAAAAACAGCGAAATATTTGACAGCTATATGCGACGTTGCAAACTTTCAGAATAAACCCTCTTAAATTCAACAGGAGTTATGTGACTCCGAGTTTCAGGCGCCAAAAAGGTGAAACGTAGGTAAAACTTCCATTATCGAAGTGTGAGAGTCGTAGCGGATTTAGTAGATTTTTACGTAGCACTCGTAGAGGTACAAATGCTACGAACGCTACGATTCCGCCTACGCAATAAAGATGAACCTTTCAGAGGTGAAATTAGATTTATTTATAGAAAGCGGGGAAACGTAGGCAGAAAGGAACATTCTGAAAGTGCAATTAGAATTAGGTAGGGCTTATTGTCTCGCTTTTAACTAAATAACCTTACATGGAATACCTACCTAATTGTTTTAATCTCCGCGACAGTACAGAAGACTATTTTCCTACTTTATTTTAGATGAACGATTTTAAGCGTCATCATTATTTCAGCCGAAAGACGGCAAATGATGGACTAAGGCCTCACTCAGGCCGGTCCTGTCCTGCTCGCTTCCACCGGATCCCCGCGACTTTCACCAAGTCGTCGCTATTCAACCTTTGTGAATTTTAACAAAAGAATGCAAACGTATTAATTCACAAAAATGTTAGTACTATCCACTCTTCCATATTTTACTTTTAACTGCCACTACTAAACTCTTTGGTGGCGAACCTTGGGGGAGGCCTATGTCCAGCAGTGGACGTCTTTTGGCTGAAATGATGATGACTAAACTCTTTAATCCTAATAAAACCTAAAGTAGGTACCTAGGTACAGGCGTGTTAATAAATCATTCACTAATTTGTGTTGAGTAGGTAAGTGTTTATTATTCGCCTAGTAACATAACAACAACAAAAATAGTCATATAAACACATGTTCCTACTACCTACACGACGTGGGGGCATTGATCGTTTTATTTCTGTATGACTACTCATAATTAACGAACTTGGCCTGCCACCGCCAGATAATACAACTAACATAGGTCACGTATAAACAACACACGCAGCCTTATATCCCCTCTCTTTCCCACTTCATAAACTTTTCACACACAATCAACAACGATAAAATTGCCACTTCATTCCCAACAGTATACCGCTGCATTAAAGTTCACATTCGTTTGTACGTGGAACAGGAAAATGAGTTTCCGTATCAACACAAGCACGACCGCTGAAACGCTTGCATGTGTTAGTTTTTAATTGATCCAGCTAGAATAAAGTGACAACGCAGCTATTATGGCTCTCAAGCGGGTTTAATTTCGACATTTTCTATCCTTGTCTGTTGAGAGAAGTTGAAAAGAGACAGATAGCCGGTTTGAAGATTTTAGTAGAACAGTCACACCCCTGCTAGTACCGAGTCTCGGATCGATCTGCTTCAGGCTGTCGGGTGCACGAGGGAGCGCGTTTCCGGGAATTAATCCGAAGATACCATGAAAAATATAACACATCCATGACTCGGGTACAAACATTCGCGCTCATTACACAAAGTTTGCCCCTAGCGGGATTCGAACCCGCGACCGTCGGGACAGTGGGCAGGATCACTACCAACTGAGCCAAACCAGTTGATTTTCTTCTTTTCTTCTGGTGCCTGTCCAATTAGTGAAGGTTGGCAGTCAGCTCTGCATATTTCGCTCGATCCTTAACGAGAGTGAAAAGTTCCGGTTTCGAAAAGTTGTTTCACATGTATTTTGCATGAAAACTCAATAATAACAACTGTAAAAAAATACAAAAATTTGATTAAATAAGTATGTGCAATCACGTTTTTGTCTAATTTTTTGTTCAACTTTGACAACATTGAGGCATTTTGGACCATCTTGAGAAATTTGACATAATTAGATAATGGAACTGATACGACCTAGGAGTGCCATCACTGCCTTGATATCAGAATAATTACGTAAAATGCGTAAATACGTCAGTGCCTAAATGCGGAAAATACTTATAACGCGTCAGTTTGTAATATTTCGGTCTTTGGACAAATTATTTGTTGGACCCTGATATATGAAAAATCTACAGAATTCAATCACTTTAGAACCACGGATGAGTAGGTATATACTTAACTGGAGCAGTACAGTGTTAGTAAATTAAAATAATGTAATCAATTCAGACAATTAATATCGTGGTCGTATTCTGATAGTGCTAGGTTAGGTATTGGTCTATCGGTCTGTTGCTTTGTTAAAACATGAAAAATAAAGACTAATTGAGATCATGACCTACACCAATATCCCAAGATACATCCCTATCGTTGTACTCTTGTGTATCAGGCCCGCACCCACACACCCGCAGCATCACCCCTTACACATTGACCTCTCGTATCGCTACAGCACACAACCGAATTGTTTCCACAACGCCGTACCCTCCACACTATAGAGAGGGGCATGCGGTTTTCGCCCTTACTGCCTTCGCAGACTTCCAATGTGTCCTACATTTACCGATCAGTAAGATAACCTCAAAATTGGAGGATTCGTCTCGGAAAGATCATGTTGTTCAACGCGGGGCGCTACGCTGACGACTTTGACTGTTAACAGCCAGTGTTTAAAGATTAATTTGCTAATAATCCCCGTTGTTTCGGTGGAACTTTGTTTTTTTTTGGAGACGTGACGGAAGGATGTGTGTTCGGATTTTTCTAGTGTTAATGTGATCGTGTAGTATACATAGTGTTATTCGTGTAAATGAGAGTAAAGTGAGTGAGCTGAAATGAGCGTAAGTAACTTTTTACACTTATTTACATGGAGAAACTTTTTTTGTAACCTTAATAAATAAACCAAATCGCCAATTGATTACGAAATGATAAAAGCGCAAGTAATAATTTAATCTTATCGTTGTTTTTCGCGGCTGTCTCCTACAGGACTTAGGAAACATCTAAATTTATTAAACTCTTGACTTGTCATTATTATTGTGATGCTGATAACAGTGATAACATAATCGTTATAATCATTTTACAGCTGGAAGATGTCGACTGTTGAAATTCTTCCTCTAAAACGTATTATAAATACTACTAAGTAGTAGATATATGGGAGACCGATCTTTGCTCACGTGAAAATAACTAAGTAATTTTTCCTAAGGCGATTTGTCGCCCCCTATTAAACCTTATTAACTAATGATATCATCATTTCAGCCGAAAGACGTCCACTGCTGGACATAGGCCTCCCCCAAGGCTCGCCACTCAGACCGGTCCTGTGCTACTTGCTTCCACCGGTTTCCCGCGACCTTCACGAGGTCGTCGCTCCATCTTGTTGGAGGCCTACCGACAGCTCGTCTCCCGGTTCGCGGGTGCCACTCGAGAACTTTCCGGCCCCATCGGCCATCAGTCCTGCGAGCAATGTGCCCGCCCACTGCCACTTAAGCCTCGCAATTCTTCAGGCTATGTCGGTGACCCTAGTTCTACTGCGGATATCCTCATTTCTGATTCTATCACGCAGAGAAACCCCGAGCATAGCCCTCTCCATTGCCCTCCGAGTGATTTTGAGCCTTCTTATGAGACCCATCGTGAGCGCCCACGTCTCGGAACCATAAGTCATCACTGGCAACACACACTGGTCGAAGACTTTCATTACAACTAATGATATAGGTAACATGAAACTTATTTCATCAGCGACTCTTAAGTCGCTGTATACATATTTTGATGCTTTGGCAGAGTAGGTAGATCTTGTCCTAGACGTATAAGGAAACCAACAAAGTTTGTTTTTCTAAATTCTAAATCTACTGCTTTAGGTAGTACGTTGTTTGTCAGAGTTCATTTCAGCCGACGTAACGGGGGACCGAAGAGCCGGCAGCTTCATCGCTCAAAGGATTAGCATAGCTATCCAGCGAGCAAATGCTGCCAGCATCCTCGGAACAATGCCGCAAGGACCCTTTTTAGATAATTTTATTTTTTTAATTTATTTAGTTGCTTATTACATTGTTAGTTGTAGTGTAGTTTAATTAATTTATTTTAAGGTTTTTATTTTTATTTTTCTTCTAAATTATCTGAGTCAAACCCTTTATAGATCTATTTCTAAGAACTTTAGAACCTGCAGAGCAACATCAAAGTCAAGCAAACGAGAAAATTTACTATATTCTATATTACCTACTTTACGCGACAGTAAAATGATCCAGACAGACGTGTACATATCTCTACACGCGTCCAATTACCGCAAAAAGGAATCGCAACCCGAGATGAGCGATTGGTCCGTCATTGTACGGTCGACGTCGAACAGATGCTTGCATTTTTGCTTTTGGACCTTTGTATAAAGGTCCAAAAGTGTACGTATCTCTTTGGCGTCGAATGTGCGCTCGAATAACCGCGTCGATTGATTCGGGGTTGGGTTGGGGTTATATTCCGATACTTTTATCTTTGGATGGATTGTCTCGTTAAATTCTTAAAACAGAAATTTTCATACAAAAATAAATGTATTTAGTCTTGAAGGGAATAGGTACCTATTAGTATGAATGCCCAAGTAGAAATCAGGTGTAGTATTCGGTTCGATACTCAACCAAATAGGACACTAAGTAAAGAGTAAGTAGATAAGTTTGCAAGTTTTTTTTAAGCACACAGGCCACCTGATGGAAACCGGGCCCAATGGACAGCGAAATCTTATGATTTTCTTATTAAGAAAAATAAGATCTCGAATGCGTTGCCTACCCCGAAGCCTAAGATGGAATTTAAACTTAAAAGTGGTGAAACCAGAGGAAAAAATAGTTTTTTCCTAGAAAGTCCACACAAAATCTATCTATCTTCCCACATGTATTTGTTAGAGTGTTCAAAAATAATGGACACGTATTTTTTGTTTGAATTATGTAATTAATATTGACAAAGATAAAACGCATCAAATCTCGAGTGGGAGTTCGAGTTCGTCGCGGCGTCATCAATCATCATTGAGTAAAATTTATACTAAAACGTGACGTATTGTGGATTTTAAGAGCGTCAAAGAAAAAATACTGGTCAATTATTTTTTGATAATCTAACTGATGGACTTATTGGATTTTATTCAGTCTGGTCTATTCACCTGAAGAAGTGTAGAAAATTCGTGCCCTTCAACAAATGTCGTCCAAACAAGATTACTTACAACAGCGTGTTGTCCCTTCTCATTCCGTTCAAAAGATGACAAACGCCCTCGAGGGTGCTTCGTCTTTAACAACATAATTAATGACCTCCCAGACCTCCCCCGAATACAGACGTCACGGAGGTCATTTTATGTTTACGCTTTATTATTATGCGAGTTTATAAATATGTGGGTGACTTTTGACCATGTATTCAACATGAGTTTTCAAACATCGCGCAAAATACTCTCCCATTGGAAAGCGTAACAGGCCAGCTTTCACAGTACCTATATACTATCTTAATAGACATAGTTTTAGAAAATTAAAATGTATGATCGATGTTAAGTGACAAGTCAAAAACCTTCTTAATAAAGTCCAAGTCATTTCTAACTAATAGGTATAGCTAACTAACCAATGAATCTAGATTAGGTTTCGCAGTGGAAAATTGAACCTTTGATCACAGGAAATTGCTTTGATTAATCCCTTTTCCATTCAAGCGAAATCGAAATGTAAATAACGTTTACATCACCCTTGGCCGTAAAGTGGGATTTTCTGTCCGCTACGCGGAGAGAAAATCTCACTTCTTGGCCAAGGCAAGACGTAAAACTTTTGACAAACCACGGACGGTAATTCGTAAAGCCCCAGATCGCATATTTATTGCGATCTGGGACATTTACGAATTCACCACCCTAGGTCTGTAATGTACTATTAAGCTAGGTTTGCCGGAAGTTCCGAGTGCAGTCGAGTTCTCCAATATATACACACTTTTACACCTTGCTCCCTTGTAATAGGGTCCAAAAATGATCATATATTACTACCCCTGACAATCCATACAAACGGACCCTAAACTGCACACCAAGATATAATGTTGTACCATTTAATGCTCCCCTACCCTCCCCAGGAGCCTACAATGCCAAATTTCAGCTTCCTAGGACCAGTGGTTTTTCATCAGTCAGTGAATCAGTCAGTCAGTAAATATTAAATTCAGATTTTTATGTTTTCTGCACAGCAACGAGATCCTCGTTAGATCCAACCTAAACGTAACGCATAACAAGACAAATATATGTCGACGGGGACTCGGAATAACACAGTAACTCTCACAGGCGTCGTATATCTTGGAAATATCATAGGAAAACCAGAAACGCGACGTTTCCAGCTACTGGGTTGGTTTCCCGGCCTTCGCTCCAAAAATCAACTGTCAAAAGTCAGAATGACAGGTCTTGTTCTAAGCGGTCAAACGCGTATCTGATTTAGATTCCAGCTACTGGCCAATCTACGGGGCCCAGTGCACTCGCCAAGCAACATAGCTTTTCCAATTACCAACCCAGTGCCGGCTACGCCCAAGCTATTCGCTTGACGTTTCCTTACCAATGATATTCAAGGTACCATACAGAATCTCAAGGACATGGAAGAAATGACTAATCGAAAAGGCAATCCAAGGCCTGGCAAGGTGCGATAGTGGCGCGATCGCTGTGACTATACGACACGGCCATCAGACACCTCCTGGTGTGTCATGAAGCCACCTAGGAAACGGCAAGAAAGAAATCAGCAATGAAGTTTTTTTTTTTCCGCTCGGCTTTTCTGACAAACATGGTTAGAAAACTCACTAAGGTTCACTAAGAATGATACAACTTCAATCAAGAAAGCATAGTTTAATGAAAGGAGTTTGATACCAGGGCCAATCAACTTTACCCAGGGTCAATAAAATGAAAAGAACTCACCCGGAACACCAAATAAGACATTGTTTTTATCATTTGCTATCAGCAAAATATCTTATCATTTATTAACTGATGATTCCAAGCAAAGTGCAAATCGATCTCTTGTTGTTACAACACGGCGACAATGGATCAACCATCTTCGGATAAATCAATGAAAAATCAATATTCGTCTGAGGTTATTGTCAAAGTCAACCTTTGGCACACTGAACCAAATTATGAACTTTTGACCAAATTACATCTTCTTGATATTCTTAGTCACTAGAACACGTTACGTGGCACTTTTTCAATCGCTACAATCATTGTTTGATCTATATTGCTGTGTTTTTCGGCTAATAATAATGGGTTCTCGCCAAGGTACACAATCGACTTTTCTGTTTGGTAGGCGTCGTCGAATCCCAACTTCTGATGTCGACGGGGACTCGGAATAACACAGTAACTCTCACAGGCGTCGTATATCTTGGAAATATCATAGGAAAACCAGAAACGCGACGTTTCCAGCTACTGGGTTGGTTTCCCGGCCTTCGCTCCAAAAATCAACTGTCAAAAGTCAGAATGACAGGTCTTGTTCTAAGCGGTCAAACGCGTATCTGATTTAGATTCCAGCTACTGGCCAATCTACGGGGCCCAGTGCACTCGCCAAGCAACATAGCTTTTCCAATTACCAACCCAGTGCCGGCTACGCCCAAGCTATTCGCTTGACGTTTCCTTACCAATGATATTCAAGGTACCATACAGAATCTCAAGGACATGGAAGAAATGACTAATCGAAAAGGCAATCCAAGGCCTGGCAAGGTGCGATAGTGGCGCGATCGCTGTGACTATACGACATATATATATATGTATGTTCTTTCTAGCGAAGTTGAAGGAACTGATGCAAGATAAATATCTAAGTAACGTAACGTAAAATGATTGACGAAACGCAACATCTTAAAGCATCTTAGCATGTCGACTGTATGTCAGTAAATTGAACCTTGTCTTGTGAGACATTCGGTTGATACTGCAATAGTACGATGGGTCGTGATAGGAGGTTTTGGAAGTAATAACGAACATACATTAGCGTCTCGAGTGGGTGTCGGGTGACAGTGAAATATTTCCAATACCTATGTACCTGGGTGATTCTTAAATTTTGTCATGACATTGTAAAAAAAAAAAATTTTTTTTTTTACGGCTTATAGCGATGTGCATCAAAAGTATATACCAAAAGCACATTTTTGATGCATGTGAACAACCTTAAAGCCCTCAGGAAAGGTAAAAAAAATAGGTACATAAACATGGCTGTGACAGATTGTGCCTCGGTCGTGACGTTACTGAACCAGGCTGTGGTACTGTATGACGTTCTTTTTCTTTTGCTTCCTCATCTTAAGGTGATTTGACGGGATCTGCTTTTATTTTGGCGCGTCTATTTCTTTCGCCTTGCTTTCTTTTTTTCTTCTGGGTTGTTTTTCTTCTTTCGTGGCATCTACATAATCATAATAGCGAAAAATCGGTTTACTCAGGGATGTTTTTTAAAAGTACAGATGAAACCAAAGAATATGTATAGCAGAGCCAGAAAAACCATTTAATTGACAACATTTTTTTTTTAACATGGCTATTTTATTAGCTAGTTAGAAAGTAGGAAAAAATTAAAAGGACACGTATTTTTTTAATTTTTTTCGTAAGTCGTCAATTTCATACATAAAATTAAATTTTAAAAACTCCTCATCCTAAAAGAGCGTAAGTCAAAAATGACGTAGTACTTAATTAGCTCTTTCTGCGCATATACATAGTTCTGCGCGTAACACCCGCTCTTTAGCGAGAGTGAGTGAATTGAGTGAGATGACGTCACGCACCAGGTACCACTAAAAAACGATTTTATCTAAAAATCAATGAACGAAAAAACCTGAAACTTTTTTAGATTGATATACCGAAATGGTTTTCGAATTACGCCTTGCAAAAATTTTGAAATGTTGTCACTTATTAAAATGAAATACATATAATGTCACGACCACGCAATATTATGTCACGACCGTGTACTCAAAAAGTCCGCGGTCGTGACATTTTTTCCATACCATGGCCATGACAATTTGAAACGTGTTCAATGTAACCGAAAAACTACCCATGATTTCGCAGATCTTAAGTAATTATCTTAAAATACGCTATATGACGTACAAATTATATTTCAATCAAAAGGGTGACACTGGTACTTACCTTCAGAAATACTACACGGCGTTGACGTGTTAAGGTTGACCCGTTTTCAAATAAAATGGAAAACAAATTTTTGCGAGATACTCATTACGTTTAGAACTTTGCAAATCTGACAAGAAGACAGTGTTGCTGTTCTAAAAAAACTTAGAAAGGGTTGTCAACATCAAAGATAGTGTTCTACCGAGTAACGCATATTTATGTTATCGCACATGGCTGTGACACAAAAACTACTCACAAAGTTCATATTGTTTAAAGTCATAAATTGTCATTGATATTTATATATATTTTTATGTAGTCTTATAGAAAATACATTATTCTTTCATAATTGCAGTAATATTTAGGAAAATAACATGCCATCTGTACAGAAAAAATATTTTGTTTTCAAATCCGGGGATCTCACACTACACGGTCCGTGACATTTTGGACTTGTTATTTTTTTTTAATATCTTTCTAATAATTTTATGATAAAAAAATTATTCATACATGATACTAGAGGTACTTTACTAAGTAAATTAATATAAAGTTTACTGATTTTCCTCAAAAATATATTGCATTCTTACAACTCACACAAAAAAACGTAAGAATAAGAATCACCCACCTACTATAGATATTGTTTATGTTCTATTGTATTGTCTAAGTTTATGTGTGAAGGGGATGATTGACAAATATTCAAATAGTAATTTAAAGAGTGACACTTGACTTTGCTGAAAAAGTTTTGTTTTGGTATAAGCCGGTACCTAATCACACGGCGGACACTGCTTATAAAAGCACGATTTCGAACACAATCCGAATGAAGTGTCAATGTTTGCGTGCGAGGACGTCTGTATGCGTGCGAGGACGTCTGTACACTTGTAAATGTGTGTGTACCACTACGCGGGCCAATGATCCACTCGCCATCTCCGGATGAAACAAATGTTACCGTCATTTGTTTCATCGGCGAGTTGGGCGCGAGTTGCGCGCCGGCTGGATTCAGGCGGGTCATTCCGTGGCCATTCTGTAAATTCAAAATTAGTTATTGCATGTATTACTATGAAATATTCTGTGACCTAATACAGGATTATTTAGTTACCTTCTATGCCTTTATCAAACTACAACAACGTGTAAGAGTGCCCAGATGGGGCCTATTTGATGAATAAATTATCTGGATTTTGTATTTACTGTAATTAAATACTCATTAACTGTTGTAATATCAAATCGGTTCATCCGTTATCGAACTACGATAAGTAAGACAATGAAATTTAGGCAAGAGTATTGTATTTACCACTGAGCTTTTCGGTGAAGGAAAACATCGCGAGGAAACCTGCACGCATCTGCGAGGTAATTCGAAGATGTGTGTGAAGCCCCCAATCCGCACCGGGCCCGCGTGGGGACTATAGCCCAAACCCTCTCCTGATGAGAGGAGGCCTGTGCCCAGCAGTGGGACGCAAATAGGCTGTAGTAGTAAGAGTATTGTATTTTGCTAAGCACACCCTTCTGCTAATTTACAAATATTAGGTGATGTCATTTTAAAAGTATTCTTATTCGATTGGCACTTTACTGTTCCACTTAAAAAAAGAATGGGAAAAACTCAGCTTACATTTTAAGAATTCTCTGCGCTCTGCTGGGTTGTTCTTAAAAGTACTTCCTATAGCAAATAACTATATATATAAGTCGTAATCTAGCAGTGAGAAGGGGAGGTGCGGCCGTCACCAGTTGAATGCCGGCATTGACCCAATTCTGCCCTTTCGCCCCGGAGGATTTTATTAGCGCTTGCTCGGAATAAATTCGTTCGTAACGCTGTCAACGGTTCACTGTGAAGCCTAGATTTCTTATATTTATATTTTAGCAATGCCAAATTTTAATAAAGATAGAACTAAAAATTAAGTTTCGTAGGTACCTACGTACGTAGGTACATACCTATGACACTTATCCATCATACTAATATAAAGATAGGTAACTAGATATTTCCTAGCAGATTGTTTTGTTCTCAAGCATGAAGCAGTATCTGTACCTATTGTAGACTTATTTTTTTAATGAATAGAATTTATTTACTTATTTTATGTAATTACTAGCTTTTCCCCGCAACTTCGTATGCGCAGAAATATTAAAATGAAAAATCTCGTTTTTTCCCATTCCCGTGGGATTTTCGGGAAATTCGTTCTTAGTGCTCCCCTACGTTCCCTAAGGAACCTGCATGCCGAATTTCAGCTCTCTACGACCAGTAGTTTCGGCTCTGCGTTGATCGATCAGTCAGTTAGCCAGTCAGACAGTCAGTCAGTTTCTTGTTTTATATATATGTAGGTATAGATGATTATTTATTCGAATACCTACCATGAGGACCTTAGTGGTACGCAAGTAAAATTGTATAAGTTTTTTTTTACTACCTACTTCCTTTTTTAGGGTTCCGAAGTCCACTAGGAACCCTTATAGTTTCGCCATGTCCGTCCGTCTGTCCGCACTATTGCTCGGAGATGCTTAGTTCTAGAAAGCTGTAATTTGGCATGAATATACATATTAGTTACGGTGACAAAGTGGTACAATAAAATTTTGAAATATATTTTTTTATAGGGTACCTCCCCTACGGGTAAAGCGGGGATGTAATTTTTTTTTCTTGCGTACCCCATGTTGTGGCATATTGTTGAATAGGTCTTGAAAAAATATTGTGGGTTTGTTAAAACCTTTTTCGATTAAGTGATGCGTTTGTCAAATATTAAGCTTTAAACTGCTATTTTTTGTTAGAGTCACGTGTCCCCCCCCCCCTGCCAGCTAAATGGTGGTATTTGGATGGCTGAAAAAAATCACGGTTGTGGCGTATATAACGTAGTTGAAAGGAAAACTATCACAGCTAAGTAGGCTGTACAAATTTACGAGTCATTAGTCGACTTATGAAATGATTAAAAAACCAATGATTTTTCTCGAGCGGCAGGGGCGTCGGGCGGGCACGTCATACCACAGGCTAGCTAGATGCTAATAAGTCTTAGAAAGGTACTGTGGGCATCGTCAACTTCGGAACCCTATAATTTGCGCGTGGCCCGACACGCACTTGGCCGGTTTTTACTTAATACTTATTTCTTCCTAATCCGTCCGCGAACGGGGTCGATACAGTAAAGTGCCTAAAGTTTCAAGACAAACTATTTTAGGAGAGTCTATCCGCTTTCAGGGAAAGCAGACTACCTACTCTGATAAAGGGCACGAAGTTGTGTGTTCCTTTGGGATTATTCCTATATTATAATGGAAGATTTAGCGCCGTAACCTCGGCTGTCTCTAACTCGAGTTAAGTTGTTACACTGCGGCCTACATCGGAAAAGCTCTATATTCACATATCCAGGGGTGCCTTAAATTTTCTTCATACATGCTACCTAGACAGCAACATCTATTATCGGGTTTAACACTTGGGTTTTTCGGGCATGTGCTGATTTGTATCAAGGTTGTAATTCTAGGTTTACCTAATTTTTTCTATGATTCAACTAAACTCTATTAGACCTAAGATAGGTATTAAAATATCCCTAGTAATATTACGAACATAGTCCACCACCAACCACCTCGTGGTGGTGGAGCCCACTTTTATTGCCCACGGCTGGGAACAAGCCTCCTCTAATAAATCAGTCAGTCTCAGAAACGGTTGTAACGTTTTGACGAAAATTGGAATGTTGGGTTTTCGGTGGCGACAAATCCATACTAATATTATAAATGCGAAAGTAACTCTGTCTGTCTGTTACCTCTTCACGCTTCAACCGCTGGACCAATTTTGACGTTTGGTATGGAGGTAGTTTTTGTCCCGAAAAAACGCATAATTCCCGCGGGAACGCGATAACCGAATTCCAATTGCGGGCAGAAGCTAGTATGTAGATAAGTATGAGACCTATGTTGTAGATCTCATATCTGGAAAACTCTTTTTATACTTACTATTTTCACCCGAACAATACTCGGTCGTCCAGGTACTAGATACCGAGTAGAATAATTTTATCTTTTCGAGATAGTAAACAATCGTTAGACACGGTAACAAGAAATCATTTCAACCACATTTCAACGTTGTAATTTCGTAAAGTTGTGCCCAAACCCATTCACGAGACAGAACGATTAGTTAATTATAGAGTACCTATCACGTTAGTAAAAATATTTGTCAAAACTTTTCACTTTTGTTTAAATGTGTGCGCCATAACATAAATTATTCCTCGCACTATCTATTTGTTATCAAAATTTACGCTTGAGCGCTACTTCAACACGCCAGGCCACTGATACTCACCGATTAGGTTTGCGAGTAGCTACAACTCCAGCACTATCCAAGTCACTCGGTTTACAGGTTGAATTTCAAATCAATTTATATAGGTACTTATCGTTTTTCTCGTACACCTCGTCTATCGTAATCATCTTGAAAGAAATGAAAATCGGAGCTCAGGTTCAGGAGTAGTTTGCAATTATTTTTCAGTAAGTAACACCTGAACGTCTCTACATTCTAACTGAATGCCCTCCTTTAATGCGAAAGGAGAGTTTTCCTGAAATTCCCACGCGAACTGGAAAAATTGGGACCTACGCGGGAGACCAATAGTCACAAATAAAACTGAAACATAAAAAACTTTTTTTTCGTTTTTCCTGATTTGTTTCAGCGCGACCTCTACCGTGAAAAGGTAAAACTAGGTGGAACAACACTGAGACTTGTTCATTATCCTGAAATTCAGTTGTACGAAGAGGAAAAGAGGCTTTCAGGCTGTTGTGGTTCCAAACACGCGTCATAGATGGCGCGCATTACAAATTGTATCCCATACTTACTGGATACCAACCTACCGACAATACTGGTAGACAGAGGTCTCCTAGGTCCAGTTCCTATACCTATCCACATAAAACGCCTCGTGTTGGTCACAGATGGGAAGAATTTGACGGATTCACTATGTCGTAAGATGATAAATTTCAACCATTCATAGCTACAATGAGCTATTTTGTCGATATAGGAACCGGACCTTCATCAATTTAAATTTTTGAAAAAACTTATTACATATCTTTTCTAAATTAAAAGCATTTTCAAGATTTAAAACTTCATAGGCAATCTCAATCTTCGACGGGTGCCTTTGTTTGCTAGCACTCAAGCAAGCAACAAGTTGGTACGACAGATTGGGAGAGTAGAAGACTATTTTACTGTGACCTACAAAACAAATATTGCTTTCTGCTTATTGACCGAGCGAGCGAAGCGTACCGTTTTTAACTTGGGCAAAATGCTTTCGTATGTCCGGATTTCAGGTGTCACATTTGTGTCACACTCCCACCGCTGGGCACAGAGGCCTCCTCTCATCAAGCGAAGGTTGGATGGGCTGTTGTCCCCATTGCGAATTGGGGAGTTCACCACATCCTTGAATGACTCCGCAGATGCGTGCCGGTTCCCTCATGATGTTTTCCTGCACCGAAAAGATCAGGGACTCATATTGAATTTCGCACAAAGTAAACTCAAAGGTGCGAGCCGGATTCGAACCCCCAACCCTCTGCATGAGCCGCGTAGGTCAAACCATTAGGCTACCACGGCTTCATTGTAATTAGTTACAATGTTATGAAACCTACCTTTCATAACACTACTATGTTGTAAATATATCGTATTATAAATTCGAGTAACAGTGCACATGAATATAAACAGCTTTTATTGCAGATAAAGCTTATCGGAAGCTTCGGACAGCCTGTCTCGCCCCAACCATGAATACCAACTTCCGTTTGCCGTTCGTGACATTTGGAACTACAGGCATTGCTGCTAATTTTAGTAAAACATTATGACAATGATGATATTGTAAGTGAATGTGCAAGTTGGGTTTTGAGATACAAATGAGACGTCAGTGAAATGGGGTGACGGATGTCGGTTCATTGTTTGTGGAAGTTTGCTACGTGTTCATTTAGTACATGAACAAACAAATATGGCTTCACTTACTGTTTCCTAACAGTGACCTACCGTCTAGAGCCAATTCCTTATGCCTATAATAAGCTATGAATCGTACCTTCAAAAAGCGCCACAGCATTAAGCAATTTTACGTTCTTATGCTGCTGGGATCCAATGAGAAAATCAGGGAACTTCTTGAAATTTCTTAGCACGTGTACGAATTTTGGCATCAATTTCGAAGAGTGCAGTGATATTATGTCCTGATGTGCTATCTCCATGTTTGGAAACCGTATCGGTGTCAAGTGAACCGACCCAAAGCTAAGACAATCTTACATCGTTACTATCGCAGGCAGGAAGTGTTGTGGATAGAGAAGATGGTTTAAAAAAACTTCTCTAATTAGAGCATCACGTATCTCAGTAAATATATGTATATTTCATTTAATACGCCGATAAAGTTCAAATTAGTAATTGGTATATCCATCCTCCAGCGTTGTTTATTATATTTCGTTGCATAGTGCATAGTTGCAAAGTGAAAACTTATTTGACATCGACTGTATCCTAACTATAACACGACAAAATTGATATGTCACGCGGTAATATCTAATATACCTACTATGTTTTGTCAAGGGCATAATAGTTACGACGTATAACATACGAGTATTAATTGTGTACACAGGATAACTGATCAATATCCCCGTAAGCCTTTGATGTCGCATACAGAAATTGAGCTTCAGCGAAGGGTTCGCTAATGTAGTTTACTATTTGTATTTTTACCTTGTACTGAAATTTAACCTACGGGTAAATGTGAATGACTGTAAGTAATGATCCAAGGTTTTAGTTCAATTTCGTAAAGAACAAAAATGACACTTTGCGTCGTTAAACAACCCGCTTACCAGTTTAGGTCAAGCTGTGGCCACTATTTCATCCATTCTTTAATGACTGAAAAAATATATAGAAAGAAATTATTTATTTTACTCCTGACATAGGTAGGTAACACAACGCACACACACACACATATAAAAGACACAAAGAGTAACATAAACACAGAACAAAAGAAAAAGCCTTCATGTCAGTCACGAAATGGTTCCAACTCAGCATGCTAATTTTTACTAAGTACGCGAGTCTGTTGCACATTTTGCACAGTTCAGAGACTTTCCAAGTTTTACAAGTAGGTAGAACTTATACAAACACGTCTCTTGGAAAATGGCCAAAAATTCAATTAAAATCGGCCTTAAGAGTCAAAAATATTACAAGCCTGCCCTAAAGCTGCCCTATCGTTTACGATGAGCAGATGTAATTTCAGAGGGTCTTACCATCAAGTTCAATAATGGTGAGAGGTTGACAAAAGCCCGTTGGACTCAGGGTTGTCCCCCACCGGCAGAAAGTTACGAAGTTGCAAACTTGGATATAAACTAGTTACTCTCAAAGAACCTAACAAAATTTGCGTTTGCTGATTAATACCTACTGTATCCATCCTCGTAAGTAAGTATGAAAAAAATCGTTTCATAGTTTTTGTATGTCTGAAAAACGTAAATAATAAAACGTACCTAACTACGTTTGTATGGAGAAAGGAAGGTCTTATTGGCGACTCTTAAACTTTTCATACACTTACAAAAAAACATTCCCACGACGTACTTAAACAAATAGTGCAAAAATAATCCACGTACGAAAGCTTACACGTAAATAAACATTGCAAATTATCACATTTTCAGTTCCCTCTATTGTTCTCCAGAGAGTTTTCCACTCCGACGGATCATTAGGCCTATCTATCGGTGGGGCGATAATGATGCAAAGATTTTAATACCGATGGAGAGGAGATGATCCGTTATTCGAGTACCTAGTAATTATATCAAGAAGGTACTTTAATGGACTTTCTAATTACATTAGATAACTAATATTGATTAAAGTTGTTTCTAAAAGTAAAGGTGATGAGCACACCTGTTTCTCCAATTGAGATGGCGGCGTAGCGGTAACAGGCAGCAATAAAATTATGAGAGGTGCCGTCGTAAAATCTTTTAAGTACTTAGTTAAATATGACTCTGTTAGGGTTTCTGGGCTAAGCTACCGGCTGCTGTGTGTCACTTGGCTTTGTATTTAAAGTAAAGTACTTACCTACATAATTATATTATATTCAATTATTACATTATTTTATGTTGTTATTAAAACAATGAAAGAAAGTAACGATCATGTATAATTTTTTCAAATCATATAAAGGTTCATGTCTCGCCAGTTATATATTCGAGTGCCATTTTACTGGATCAAAAATAGGGAAATGATAAATTTAAGTGTTCGTCTTTTAGTTTAGAATCACTTTTAACAGGACAGCACAATTTTTTTGAGCATTTACGTAATTAAATGAAACCAGAAAACCGGCCGCTACAATAAAAAAATGCCACATCTCTGTTGTTAAGTCAATGGAAACGTGTTGTTTTTTGGCAGCCGGATAAAGGCGGATATTGTACTATTTCCTACATTACACCTTGTTTATTGTCAGTACACAGGTGTATAGGACGGAAAAAGGATCTTCGATTAAAAAAAGAAACGATTGTCCATACTAATATAAAAAATGTGAAAGTGTGTTTGTTTGTTTGTCCTTCCTTCACGTCGCTACGACTGGATCGATTTGGAAGAAATTTGGTCTGGAGATAGTTTGAAACCCTGGGAATAACAAAGGATACTTTTTGTTCCAATATTTCCACGGGGACGTGTTTTCTATGGGTCAAACTCTACCAGTTTTCTAACTGTAAATATGTGTAGTATCATCGGCTAATTCTAAGTGTTGACGACTTACTTAGGCGGGACGAAGTCGCGGGCGATTGGCTAGTTATTTTATAAAAACGATTGTTTTATAATAATCAAGCAATTTCGTCATGCAATTAAGATTAACTTTGGATTGATGGATTAATTTTACCATTATGATGACGTTGATATTTATATGTACAACCTAAAATAGATAAATGTAGGTATCAAATGATCATGATTAATGCCTTTGCATTAATCGGATTTTTGACTTAATCAAAATTACTAATACATTTTAAAATTTTATGCTTACGAAAGGAGAGCATGTTATAAATAAAGATTAGAAATGCTCTGTTTTATTTTAAAATATACTGGAGAATGACTTACCTACCTAATTTAATTACCTACCTACGTTATATTATTTGATAAGTGTGAGTACCTAATTAAGAACCTAATAACCGTTAATTATCTTGTAAGTAAATAATATATCATAGCAATATTAGCAATTAGCATCAGGTTGTTGATCTCAAATTAGAATTCATTATTAACGCGTAGTCAACTAAAGCTTGATGAGAAATGGAATTTTCACTTATTCATGTAATAGAATATTCCATCATATCTATTCTAAATCTACAAGCGCAGATTAACTGGATATGTAAAAGAATCTTTTTCGTCACCCTTGGCCGTAAAGTGGGAAAATCTTACTTCGTGGCCAAGGCAAGAAGTAAAACTTTGGACATTATTTAGTAATTCGTAAAGCCCCAGATAGCATATTTATGGCTCTCACCTTCGGTTCGGGTCACAAACACCTGCGATCTGGGACGTTAACGAATTCACCGCCCTAGCTCTGTACTATGCATTATATCTTTTCTTGTCTTCGAATTTTATTAATTTTAATATTTCCCAACAACATCCAGTTCTTTATTTCATCGGCTCTCTGACGCCGGAACTTCTATTTGGCGGCATATTACTTAAATGGTTGCAGACGGATCCTGACTCAGGTTCTACCATCGCTAAAAACGTAGAGGATTTAGGTACTTAAATGAGTTTTAAAATGTTGTCGCAGCAAACGGCGACCGACGACAGCATGAGCGACGACGTGTTCGAGGAGCCGACGCTGCGTGCGCCCGCGCCGCGCGGCACCCCCTCCCCCACCGGCTACCGGGACTACCACCCCGCGGACCCACCACCGCGGCCCGCGGACGACGACGTGCCTATACATAAGGTAGGACCATAGTTTATCTAATAAGTAGGTCCCATTGTACCAGTAGCGACATGAACCTCCCCGCACCAAAGTAGGCTACCTCACACCGCCCGCGGCGAACAGGCAGTCGGAAATTCGGAATATAGTAAAATATCGGTTGGAACGGGCAATGACGCACACACGCGCACTAAATATACACCTCGTCTACACCCTAATTTTAGTCATCATCATCATCATCATTTCAGCCGAAAGACGTCCACTGCTGGACATAGGCCTCCCCCAAGGCTCGCCACTCAGACCGGTCCTGTGCTACTTGCTTCCACCGGTTTCCCGCGACTTTCACGAGGTCGTCGCTCCATCTTGTTGGAGGCCTACCGACAGCTCGTCTCCCGGTTCGCGGGCGCCACTCGAGAACTTTCCGGCCCCATCGGCCATCAGTCCTGCGAGCAATGTGCCCCGCCCACTGCCACTCGCAATTCTTCGGGCTATGTCGGTGACCCCAGTTCTACTGCGGATATCCTCATTTCTGATTCTATCACGCAGAGAAACCCCGAGCATAGCCCTCTCCATTGCCCTCTGAGTGACTTTGAGCCTTTGTACCTTTTAATTTTGTTGTGTCTTTTAATTTTAGTGCACCGTTCCATTTGTAGGGAGTTTCACTGATGTGGACCTAGGACTACTATCCCGCCGAAACAACGATGCGCAACGATATGTACCTATGTATTTTTTTTTATTAATATGTACATACGCGTATTTATCTATTTTTCGAACCATACAAATACCTATTTATTTCCAATTTATTCTTGGAGGTAGGAATTAAAAAGTTAAGCTCCATAATTTGCTTCCGGAAACTTTTCATAAGCTTCAAAAAATTTCGTTTTATATCCTTCAAGTTTGGAACGTGAATTTGGAAGTGAACACTTCGACGTTGATAATAATGATAATATACATGTACTTAATATAGGTACATAGTTCAGAAACAAATTTAGAGTACCCACAATCGTGACGCAAAACACATAACGAAAATACAACACGAAAGAAACAAAATAAACGGCCGAAACGGTCCTAAACTCAGCTTAAAATATGCTTAAATCACACAGTCTTATCTTATGCTGAGGTCTTTATTATTTTTAGGCAAACCAGACGTCGTCCACTTTTCCATTTTTCTGGGATTAGGTACCATACTTTATCTTTAGCCATCAATTCAAATTTCTGTAAGTATATCTGAATGTGAACCTTCTCCATCTTTAGATGTCGGTTTAAATAGGTCGTTCTACATCATTTCTGAAATTTACTTTTGCCATACGTATAACACACACATCGTTATTACAAAGTTTGCCCCAATTTTCACCAATGGAACGATAGTGAATAAATTATTATTTTCAGCATGAAATTCCTACAGCACCGCATCCCCAACAAACAATCTCTCACTATTCTGCCGGTTGCCAGTGTTGTTTTCTCTGTTTTTTTTTTCAGGCAGGCGGCGGACGTATTTTTTGACGGCCTGCGAATTGCTGGCTTCAAACAAACCATTGTCGAATGAAATGCTTTCAATTTTCGATGGCATTCTGGTTTTTAATATGATTTAGTATTGGTTTTTGTTTTTAATATTTGTTTTCTCAATGTTTCCCGTACCTATAGTTTTTATAACAATTTTAATAAAGTCTAAAATTAAAGCAGCGGCGTGAGACAAAGCGGGAGTCGTATAAGTAATTCATCAATGATGTGAATGAAACGAGTATAGCTTTGAGACTGGTTTATTATGTATGTTTTAAACTACCCTACCACAAATGAATTAATTACTACATGCCCCTCTTAATATATATATATATAATAAGTAAAAATAAAATTACAAAGTTTATGAACATGCATTTTTTTTTAATGATGAATTTTGGCTAAACAGTTTACACGAGTATGTAGGTGTTTTCGATAATTTGGCTGCTTATAATTAAGATAGGTACGTATGTCTAACATGCACATAATAATGATTAGATATAAGTTTAGAGTTATAAAGAATGCGTAAGTATAATAAATGAGTTTGCTCGCTTATTGTTATCGAATAGCGCCCTATTTTTGTTTCAATTTGGTGTGGGCTTTAATAGCCGCCGATCTTGGTTCGCGCGGTGCTTTGACAGGGACGTAAGGGTCGCGGAGGGGCGGCGCGGGCGCCGGCTGGCGCTCGCCGCTATTAGCGCTCGCCCGCGGCGGCTCGTCAGTGTCGTCTGCGCTGCTGTTAGCAGCCTCATATTCGACATCCGTGCTGCTACTGGGAGAGCCCGGCTCGATTTTGATCAAGTGACGCCTATTGCGCCTTCTGCGTTTGTTGGTGTGATCCACAACGAAATAAGAACGTGGTTGATCTGCCCGCGACTGGACTAGTGCCGGGCGCCGGGTCTGGCCGTCCATAACCAGGACCGGGTCCCCCGGGTGTAGCTCTGGCAGAGCCCGTGCTCGGCGGTCGTAATACTCTTTGCTGAGCAGTTGTTTCTGTTTGATGGTTTCATAGTCCTTCCGATTATCACGACTCGGTCGCAGCCGACTCTCGTGAGACGGTAACCTAGTGTTTAGAGACCGACCCATCAACAACTGAGACGGCGATCCGATTTTGTCACGGGGCGTCGTTCTAAAATTTAGCAAGCCCAGGTAGAAGTCTGTTCCGGAGTTCAATGATTTTATTAAAATGTCTTTTATAGTTCGCACACTTCTTTCACTGCGTCCATTGGACTGAGGAAAGTGGGGTGAAGAAGTCGTGTGATCAAAGCCCCATTCTTTTTTAAACTCCGCGAACTGTTTCGAAGCATAGGCTGGTCCATTATCGGAAATGAGCTCCTTGGGAATTCCGTGTCTCGCGAACTGATCCTTCATTGCCGTAATTACGGCTTTGCTACCTATGTTCTTGAGTGGACAGACTTCTATGAAGTTGGAGAAATAGTCTACAAGTAATAAGAAATATTTCGTTCCATGTTGAAATATATCTGATCCGACCTTGGCCCACGGCAAGTCGGGTATGGCGTGCGGCAGCATGGGCT